>CM019148.1:268675905-268687911 GCA_009733165.1 Naja naja
CATTTTCATGACCTGTCCCATCTCCAAACAGAAGGCCAAAGGGATCTCATGGAGGCAGCTATTTCACATCTCCTCCAGATCCAGGCTATTCAGCCAGTAGCCCCCTGGCCTCCAGGGCAGCAGTTTCTCCCCACCTTTTGTGGTCCCAAAAATTCAGGGGTTGATGGGCAATTCTAGACCTAAAACGTTTAAACCAATTCTTAGTCTATAGAAAATTTAAGATGACCACTCTTCAGGCCATCCTGTAGGGGATCAGACACCAAGACTTCCTTACCTCAATAGACCTCACTGAGGCCTACTTACACATCCCAATTTGACCATCACATTCTAAATTTCTCCGTTTTTGTTATAATAACACACACTACGAATACATGGCTCTTCCTTTGGTCTCACTTCTTCTCCCAGGACCTTTACTAAGGTCCTGGCTGCATTGGCAGCTTATTTGAGAAATAGGTCCATTCGCATTCAATGCTACCTAGATGATATCTTAATCTTAGCCCCTTCTGTGCAGTGAGCACATCGGGACAGCCTATTCACCCTCAATACACTCCAAAATCACGGTTTCTCGATCAATAGGTCAAAAAGCCAGTTGACTCCCTCCACTAGGATTAACCACCTAGGATCCATTATTGACACTTAGGAAGGCAAAGTCTTCCTATCTGTAGAGAGACTTGACAGCATTAGGGTATTAATCCAGCAGATCAGTGTGGTTAGGAGAGTTAAACTTTGTCTTCTTTCTCAACTACTGGGGAAAATGATTTCTTGTATCTTTATTGTCCCTTGGACCCGGTTCCACACCAGAACCCTTCAGTGGTTCCTGCTGCCATTCCAGCGCGCCTGAAAAGCAGATACCAACTCCCAAGTCATCCTTCCTGCAGCAGTCATCCGATCCCTCAGATGGTGGACTGACCCAGAATCAACAGCAGTTGCCCCTTCAGGGATCCACCCAGGGTGATAGTCACCTCAGACACCAGCCTGGTAGGATGGGGGGCCCATCACCTTTCCCACACAACACAAGGCCTCTGGTCCAAGGCAGAGAGTGCACACAACATAAACTGGTGGAGCTCCAGCTGTTCGCTTAGCTCTTCTAAAGTTTTTCCCACATCTCCAACACAAGCCGCATTACTTGTTCTCACAGACAACTTAACTACAAAGGCCCACATCAACAGACAGTGGGGCACTCATTCCAAGTTGCTGATGAGGGAAGCAGAATCTCTTCTCCAATGGGCCAAAGTTCACCTCCTTTCCCTAAAAGCAGATCACATTTCAGGGACAGAAAATACCCAAGCGGACTGGCTCAGCAGGTCCACCATAGACCAGGCAGAACGGTGCCTGGACCCAGGATTTTTCGGGAAGCAGCACGGAGGTTGGGTCAACCAGTGGTTGATCTCTTCACCTCTCCCCACAACACAGCTACCTTGATTTTTTTCTCGATACCCGTCACAGAGAGGAGAGGCCGTCGATGCCCTCAGATCCTGCTGGCCCTGAGGCCTCCTGTATGCCTTCCCTCCCCTTCCTGTCATTCCCAAGCTGATACAGAAGTTGTTAGAGGAAAAAGCAGACCTCCTTCTGGTGGCTCCATACAGCCATGGTTCGCGGACTTGAGGGATCTCTCCACGGAGCCTCCCTGGCAGATTCCCCCATCAGAGGTGTCTCTCTCCCAGGGCCCTCTGTTCCACCCACAACCACAATGGCTAAACTTAGCCATGTGGAAGTTGAGCGACGTCTAGAGCGGAGCATTTCTCCAACCAGGTTATCTCAACCATCCAGGCAGCCAGAAGGCCTTCAACAAATCAAATTTATGAAGCCACTTGGTCGTGTTTTTGCCTCTGGTGTAGCAGATACCAGTTCGACTCCACTTCCCCCTCAGTGGCACAAGTACTAGAGTTTTTGCAGGAAGGCCTGAACAAGGGGCTGTCCCCAAACACCTTGCGAAGGCAAGTGGCAGCACTCGCATCCGTTGCTTCCTGGGAGGGTTTTCCCTCCCTCTCACTATCCACGCATTCGCAGTTTTCTCCAAGGAGCTAAGAACTTGAGGCCACCCATAGTCCACCGTTACCCCACCTGGGACCTTAACAAGGTACTCTCAGCTCTTACTACAGGCCCCTTTGAGCCCTTACGGACCTCAACCCTCCGTTTTATCACCTACAAGGTGGTTTTCCTGATTGCTATCACGTCAGCAAGACGCATTTCGGAGCTTGCGACACTCTCCATACGTAAGGATTTGTGCATTTTTCATGCAGACAGGGTCGTCCTTAGACCTGACCCTTCCTTCATTCCCAAGATAAATTCCACTTTCCATAGGGCTCAGGAGCTGGTGCTCCCCAACTTTTGTGTACGCCCTCATCACAAACTCGAAAGACAGTGGCACCATTTAGATGTCAGAGGGGCTTTACATATTTACATTGATAGGACTTCATTCCATCACCGGTCAGAAGTGTTCTTTGTCTCATTTCAACCCAATTCGCTAGGGCAGAAGGTCTCATCCTCTACCCTAGACAGATGGATACGAGCCACCATCGCTAAAGCCTACGAATTGAAATCCTTACCGGTACCCCAAGGCATTATGGCTCACTCCACCAGGAGTGCAGCTACCACAGCAGCATGGGCTACTCAAGCTTCTATAGAGGAGATTTGTCAGGCAGCAACTTGGGCCTCGCCCTCCCCTTTCATCAGAAATTACAAAATCAATATATTCACCTTTGCAGACCCTGACTTTGGTAGGAGGGTTTTACAACAAGTTTTTTCTGATCCAGACCTGCCATCAGCTCAGACGGAGTCCCTCCCTTAGGGCACTTCCCAGCTTTGGTATGTCCCATCACTGGATGCTCGCAGCAGCTCATAGGAGAATGGGCGTTGCGTCTTACCTGATACTCCCGTTCTCTGTGAGCCCCTCCCTTTCTTTCTCCGTCTTGTGGGCGGGCCTGTTCCAACCAGGGTATTTAGATAGGTTGTTGCAGGCAGGTTTACCTTTCCTCGGCTTCGCAAAACTGGGGACGCAATGGAGGAGTCACATGGAGTAGGAGGTGCGTCCTCAGATTTAAGCCCAGCCTTTCAATGAAGACAGACTGAAGCACCTCCCATCACTGGATGCTCTTCGGAGCTCACAGAGAACGGGCGTATCAGGTAAGTCCCAACGCCCATTTTCTGTTCATTGCATAGATCCTTCCTGTCCTCTATAAAACTGCTCTTGAGTGCATTTTCAAAAGTAATACTGTATGTGTCAGGGTTACACAGGGTTATTTTCAAATCCTTTGACAGTATTAGTATCATTCATTCTCCTAATATTAGTATTATTATCATTACCATGTAAAACCATATGAAAGTAATTTGCAGTCATTGCTTCTTGTCAAACAATGCAGAAAGCTTCCATGTAAGCTTCTTTAAGGACATAAATGCAAGCTTTGTGAGGAGGGGTCCTTGGTATTTTCTAATTCAAGGATCATTTGTGACAGGAGAAGAATCTTGAAGTAAATGAATAGCTGGACTATATGAGCTAAGCTTATTTTACGAAGCCTTTCTTCTTTAAAAGTTAACCAGCAAAATAGGAGTGAGATATATTGTCTCCTTAAAAACTTTCTTCTGGAGTTCAGAAGCTGATGTAATGCTCCAATGCACATAATTGCAATTTATTTTATTTGCCAAAAAAAGAGGCAAACACACTTTTATTTTGCAAATAAAAAGAAGTGGCTTAAGAACTCAAATTGCAGCTTACCAGATGTCTTGACAGAAATACTGCATACACATCCTGTATATCCTTTTATTTAAAAAAACCCCCAACCTCAAATACTTATATAGACAGTAAACATGCTAAAAATGTAGTTGGGAAGAGCTATATTTCATATACCATTTTTTCTTGTCTGCTTTAAAGTTATTAATAAAATAGTTTAAGTTCTACTTTCAATTTATGTATAGCCAGTTAGGAAGCTCTTCTATGGAGACATTTAGCTATCCAAGAAATTTATTTAAGCCAAGGGTCTTCAAACTTGGCAAGTTTAAGACTTGTGGACTTCAACTCCCAGAATTCCTGAGATAACATGACTGGAGGAGGAATTCTGGGAATTGAAGTCCACAAGTCTTAAAGCTGTCAAGTTTGAAGACCCCTGATTTAAGCCTACAAGCCACTGATATCTCAAGTCTACTCCTTTCTCCTTTACTCTCATTATTAACATTTTCCCCTTCCCTCTTCTCCCCTCCATTTATTCTCATACACGCTGCTAAGAGTGTCCAGGAAATGGGTATGACTCCTCCTACTGATGTTATAGGTCTGGGTCTGCCACTATAAAACCAATCAGCCTTAGCTGCTCGCCATCTTTTGACTCAGCTCTTGACTTAGAGCTTAGTCTCTGGAAGATAGTCTGAGCTTCGTACGAGTTTTAAAAAGTTTAGTTGATAAAGGTTTCTTTCCCTCATTGTTTCTGCTGCTCCCCGGGCTTGGGTTGAGAAAAGGCTTCAGGAGGGCAGAGATCCACTCTCCGGCAGCGTCGAGGCTTCGGCGCTGCCTCGTTAGAAGGCTGCAGCTACAGGGAGAGTTCTAACGAGCCTCCCATGTAGCCCATAGATCGGAAAGTGCTGCCGCGCTGCTGCTCGTCTCCCTGCTTCACAGCTGACTCCGGGGATCACAAATGTCATTCTGTCATTAGATCCTATTTTATGAATACATGTATTTATCTCTGTATTTGGCTAGATATAAGCAGGGGTGCGATTCTACCGGTTCTGTCCACTTCTGTAGAACCGGTTGCTCTGAAAAGCAGCAGCAAACAGAGAGCATACATAGAACCGGTTCTATGTCTGCTGCTGTTTTGGCCCACCCGCCCGCCTGGGCTCTTACCTGACCTTTATTTCCTGCATTTTCAACTGCAGCTGCTTTGCGCGACACAGCTGCAGTTGAAAAAACAAGAAAAAAGTGCTTTTTCAACTGCTGTGTACCTGTGTGCAGCGCTGCTCAGCTAGATGATGATACACATGCGCAAAATGTAAAATCACCAAACTGGTAGTTACACTGGTCGGATCCCACCCCTGGATATATTTTTTTGTTACACTTATTAACAATACCTAACAGATGTTAGCTGTTTTCAAAAGCTCTGGCTGATCTCAGAAACTAGGTAGGTTTCATCTTGGTTAGTACTTGGGTAGGGAACCCCCTGGAAATTCCATGACTGTTAGCTAGATGGGGAAATTAAAACCAAGCTTGATAGTGGTATTCACTTCCATAATGCATGTGGTCACCAGGAGTTGAATTTCAGGGTGTTTTAATTGATGAATTACTGTTTTTCTACTGCCTGGAATTAATGATCCAAAAGATTTATGTAACTATGAGAGAGGCAAATCAGTGTTTGTCAACATATGATTCTTATTTGTTTCAAATACGCTCCAAATTAAGAATTTTCAGTATATACCTTTTTAAATATCCAGGTTATCCTTCATTTACTGTTGCAAACATGGAAGCTCTATGAGCATGAAATTCAAAACATAGAATCTTGCTGAGAACAACTGTGTTATCTATCTGGTCTGCTTTTCTTTCCCATTGAGATAGCTAACATTGCTTCATTGTTTTCACTGTCTTAGACAATTTATTTGTAACCTGAGAACAACTGTTATGCAAAGAACAAGAAATGAAAATTAGTTGGGATGAAAGATATCAAGGGGAAGCACCTTTCTGGAAACCCCCTGCAGTTAGTGCATGTGTGTGTTTGTACCTATGCGTGTATATTCTTACTTATTTGTATTTAAATGATCTGAATCTTATTTTGATTTTATGGTACATGTTTTCTCATGCAGCTTTAAGTTAAAGATCCATCTTCGTTGACTTCATGGATACATCCACGTAGATTTGTTTGCAATAGTATGGAAGTGGTTTGCCACTGCTTTCTTCAAATTGTTTTTTTCCCCAAGTTCCTTTTCTGGCCTATAACCTCGATGTTCCCCAAATTCATGTTTGAAAAGCAAGTTTCTTACTCGTATTAGTGTTCAAAGATCTAATGTTATTTCTTTGTAGTTGTAGATCTTGTAAATATATTTGCCATTCTGCCTCACTGCACTGCATCTAGCATGGTTGCGAAATTGTGAGTGCCTTCTAGTGAGTGATTTCCTGACAAGGGCCTGCAGCTTTCTTGGCGAGAGTACCTTGGGACACCTGGTTTCTAGCTTAATGCCTGAATTACTGCACCAATAGAAGTTGTTTTAAATTTGGAGGTACAGGGTTGGGGTAGATGGAAATTATTGCTATATTTGTCTTGCTTCAATGTTGTCCCTCAGTAAATGGGGGTGGGGGGGTTGGACATGATTAGCCATATCCAGGTTATCGTTAAGTATTTTGCCCTGGTGTAAGTTAATGATTAACATTGCTCTGACATCTAAACAGTGTCCAATCTGATTTGCTGATCTGCTAATCATTAGCAGCTAATGATTAACCCAGCTGTCTTATATGTGCTGTATGTGAAAACAGTGATGTTATCTGGAGTATGGCTACCTTTTCTCTTTTCCTTTGGGACAGGATAGGCAGTGGGAGGGAATTTCCCAGTCCAAGGTGAGGTGCTTTGAATATATTCTTCTCATGTTCTTTGCTTGATTTAGGGCTATCATATCTGAGTTTGGAAAATAGCCATTTCATCCCCAGATGGCAGCAAAAAGAATTTTCTTACTTTTTGCTACCATTTAGTAGTGAAATTGATGTTTGCTGCTTAGATACGGGATAAATAGATCTAGTGAGCCATGTTAGGAGAGTATATTCGAAATATTCAACCTTAAACAGCTTGTGAATGATGCAGGGCTTATACAGGTAAAACTCGAAAAATTAGAATATCGTGCAAAAGTTCATTTATTTCAGTAATCACTTTCAGTAAGACTATCTAGACCCTCACCAGTTGGGCTTCAGGCCCGGGTACAGCATGGAGACGGCGCACTGGTGGATGATCTCTGGAGGGCATGGGACAGGGGTTATTCCTCTGTCCTAGTCCTGTTAGATCTCTCAGCGGCTTTTGATACCATCGACCATGGTATCCTACTGCGACGTCTCGGGGGGTTGGGAGTGGGGGGCACCGTTTTGCGGTGGTTCTCCTCCTACCTCTTGGGCCGGATGCAGATAATGTTGGCAGAGGGGCAGAGATCGACCCCGAGACCCCTCCTTTGTGGGGTGCCTCAGGGGCGGTTCCCTCACCCCTCCTGTTCAACATCTAAATGAAGCTGCTGGGTGAGATCATCCGTGGTTTTGGGGTGAGGTATCATCAATATGCTGATGATACCCAGCTTTTTATCTCCACCCCGAACCAGCCCAGTGACGCCCTCAACGTGATGCCTGCGGTGCATGGATGGAACAGGCTCCAACTCAACCGGCCAAGACGAGTGGCTGTATGTACCGGCATCTCGTTCCAGTGAGGATATTCCATCTTTAAATATGGGGGGAGAGGTGTTGTCCCTGGTAGATAGGGCCCACAACTTGCGTGTCCTCCTGGATGCATGGCCCAGTTGGAGGAGCAGGTGGGAGCCGTGGCCAGGGGCATTTGCCCAGGTTCGCTGGTGCCACTTCTGTTGACAGCCCTATGTATGATGCTTCCTGGCTGGACTACTGCAATGCTCTTTACATGGGACTGCCCTTGGGGACCACCGGAGGCTTCAACTGGTCCAGAATCGGTGGCGGTTGTGATGGGAGTGTCGATACTCCCATGTTACACCCTCCTGCATGAGCTGCATTGGTTACCATTGCCCTCCAGGTGAGATTCAAGGCTTAGGACTGGGGTACTTGCTGGGAGACCCTGCTGCCAGCAACAGCCTCCCAACGTCCCGTGCACTCTCATAGATGGGGCCTCCTTGGGGTACCATCAGCCAGACAATGTCAGCTGGCAACCCCCAGGGGTAGGGCCTTCTCTGTGGGAGCACCCGCCCTATGGAACCAACTGCCCCCTGAGCTTCAGATGGCTGACCTCTCCTTCCGTCAGCTTGAAGACATGGTTATTCCAACTGGTCAACCTGGACTGAGGGTGGTGGTGGAAGTTTTAACGATTTGTCTTATGATTTTAATTTTGATTGGGTTTCTAGTTGGTTTTTAATTGTTGTGATATTGTATTGTATTTTTATATGGTTGTACGCCGCCCCGAGTCCTTTGGGAGATGGGGCAGCCTAGAAATCCAAATAAATAAATAAATAAGTAATGCAACTTAAAAGGTGAAATTAATATATGAGATAGACTCATTACATGCAAAGCAAGATAGTTCAAGCCATGATTTGTCATAATTGTGATGATTATGGTTTACAGCTCATGAAAACCCCAAATCCACAATCTCAGAAAATTAGAATATTACATGCAATCACTAAAACAAGGATTATACAAAGAACAATATTGGACCTCTGAAAAGTATAAGCATGCATATGTACTCAGTACTTGGTTTGGGCCCCTTTTGCAGCAATTACTGCCTCAGTGCGGCGTGGCATGGAAGCTATCAGCCTGTGGCACTGCTGAGGTGTTATGGGAGACCAGGATGCTTCAATAGCAGCCTTCAGCTCTTCTGCATTGTTCGGTCTCATGTCTCTCAACTTTCTCTTGGCAATGCCCCATAGATTCTCTATGGGGTTCAGTCAGCGAGTTTGCTGGCCAATCAAGCACAGTAATCCCATGGTCATTGAACCAGGTTTTGGTGCTTTTGGCAGTGTGGGCAGTGCCAAGTCCTGCTGGAAAATGAAGTCAGCATCCCCATAAAGCTCGTCTGTGGAAGGAAGCATGAAGTGCTCCAAAATCTCCTGGTAGATGGCTGCGTTGACCCTGGACTTAATGAAGCACAGTGGACCAACACCAGCAGATGACATGGCTCCCCAAATCAACACAGACTGTGGAAACTTCACATTGGACTTCAAGCATCTGTCAGTGTGTGCCTCTCCATTCTTCCTCCAGATTGGGTCCTTGGTTTCCAAATGAGATGCAAAGTTGCTCTCATCAGAAAAGAGGACTTTGGACCACTGAGCAACAGACCAGGTCTGTTTTTCTTTAGCCCAGGTAAGATGCTTCTGATGTTGTTTGTTGTTCAGGAGCGGCTTGACAAGAGAATCGACATTTGAAGCCCATGTCCAGGATCCGTCTGTGTGTGGTGGCTCTTGATGCACTGACTCCAGCATCAGTCCACTCCTTGTGAAAGTCCCCATCACTTTTGAATGGCCTTTCCCTGACAATCCTCTCCAGGCTGCGGTCATCCCTGCTGCTTGTGCACCTTTTTCTTCCACACTTTTCCCTTCCACATAACTTTTCATTAATGTGCTTTGATACAGCACTTTGGGAAATCCAACTTCTTTTGCAATTACCTTTTGAGGCTTTCCCTCCTTATGGAGGGTGTCAATGATGGTTTTCTGCACAACTGTCAGATCAGCAGTCTTTCCCATGATTGTGATTCCTACTGAACCAGACTGAGAGACCATTTAAATGCTCAGGAACCCTTTGCAGGTGTTATGGCTTAATTAGCTGATTAGAGTGGGACACTTTGAGCCTAGAATATTGCACCTTTTCACAATATTCTAATTTTCTGAGATTGTGGATTTGGGGTTTTCATGAGCTGTAAGCCATAATCATCACAATTATGGCAAATCACGGCTTGAACTATCTTGCTTTGCATGTAATGAATCTATCTCATATAGTTTCACCTTTTAAGTTGCATTACTGAAATAAATGAACTTTTGCATGATATTCTAATTTTTTGAGTTTCACCTGTAAGTCCAGCCTAATTATTTAGTGGTAAAAATATCAACTTCACAAAGAAACTCATGGTTTCATTGTCATTCAGAAATGCATCTCTAAATCTTCCAAAGTTTTAGGATAGTATCTTTTCACTAATGTTAAGTTAGTTGGTATGTGCAGAGCTTCTAGGTGTAACAATGTAATTGAATGTGTGTGTGAATGGCCTTGGGGAAAGAAGAGAAGAGATGGTGCCTAGAAACAATCAAGAGAGGCAGAAACCCCCAGTGGCTTAACAGTCAGAGAAAGAAACTGAGGAAGAACTTGCTGTAATTGATCAAGCAGTTAAATGTGGCGGTGGGAACTTTGTAACCTTCAGACTTGTTAGCATAGCCTTGCAATAAAATAGAATTATCCCTCTAGTTAGGTTTCCTGTCTGGTTTATCTGAGGGAGGGCTGACAAACACTGAGCATGATCACCAATATGTTTGTGTTCTTAAGAGAAAAAAGAATATAAGGCACTACTGGAAAAAATGCAATTGTGCCTGTAAAGATATTCAGGCCTTAGAAGCATCTCAGTCAGATTACAAATTCAGAATTCTAAGTTATAATAACGGGTTATCTTAACGGGGGAATTTCTGTCTATGTTCTCATTTTGGCTTGCTATTACAGCAAATCATTTTCATTTTCAAAACCCAGCTAGGAATTTCCAAATATGTATGCAGGATATAAAACATCTGCAGTGAATAGTGAATAGTTTGATAGTTTGTATATGTACATAGAAGATAAATTATGGTACAGAGCAGAAGCCAGATAAGCTTTCAAGCAGTGAGTGGTAAGAGAACAACAGCAATGGCAGAATATGAAATATTCTGTTGAAGGATCTTAAAGGATCCTTGGGAAAAAATGCTTCATCAATGGCTGATGGGAATAATATGTAGTTAAAAGTAGCACATTACCTAATTCAGAATAGATTGGTTTTCTTGCTTGGTTCTTCTATTTTGACAATTGCTAGCTAATCACTGTGGACCATAGGAACAATAGTGAAAAGGGAGGAAGGACTATAATCTTACTATTTTTAATAGAAGGGAGGGAGGGAGGGAGGGAGGGAGGAAGGAAGGAAGGAAGGAGGGAAGGAAGGAAGGAAGGAAGGAAGGGAGATTATAATGAGAGAGAATGAGGGTCTGAGGTAAATCCTGCTTTAGCACTTAGCCACCAACAGCCCTGCTGTCTTTTGCCATCCCCTTGTCCCCTCTTCCTGACCTCTCCTTGTGGTCTCCCATCCTGTCACTGAGGATGCTTTGGTTACAAAGCTGGGTCCCCTCGCAAGGAGAGGGAGTTGGCCTCCCTCTGACCCACACACGTTTCCCTCCCTCACATACCATGAGCAACCTGGCCAAGGAGAGCGAGCACAGCAGCAGTGGGAGCTGGCCACGCCAATGCCCACTATGGCCCCCAAAGTCAACCATAATCCTGATGCAACCCTCCATGAAATGGAGTTTGGCACCCCTGACTTAGAACTAAGGAGAAATTTCCTAACAATGAAAACAACTAGTGTACAGCTTGCCTTCAGGAGTTGTAGGTGCTCCATCAGTGGAGGTTTTTAAGAAGAGACCAGACAGCTACTTGCCTGGAATGGTATAAGGTCTCCTGCTTCAGCAGGAGTTCCCTAGAAGACCTCCAATTCCCTTCCAACTCTGTTATTCTGTATTCTCTTCTATGTTCTGGGACAAAGTATTAAAGGCATAGGGGAAATTAGATGGGAGAGTGGGAGTAGGCTGTTCCTGGGGAATAAGGGACAGTTGTTTCACACTGGTTTTGCATTTAGCTCCTTTGTTTTACTCCAGTAGCCTGTCAGCAGATCTTCAGAGACTCTTGTATTTGTGGTTGCTGTTTCTGAATGCCAGGTTGGTCTGTGATAAGGCCACCCTCATCAGTGATTTCACTTTGCATGTGTCATTGAGACATTGCTGGGTCTGAAAGGGGAGGATTGCCTTTAGGAAGATATGTCTAGTGAGGTTTCAGGTGTGGTATAGGCTGATATCCCAGGGTGTGCATGTAGCAATTGTCATCCAGGAATCTCATGGTTTCAGAGGTGGGGCATCATAGTCACTAGATATGAGATCCTGTTCATTAAGTTGGTCTCTAGGATAACGTGCTGCTGTTGTACCATCCTCACTGCTGCACAGCAACTTCCCTGTCTGAGCTTCTTGATGCCATTTATGGTGAATTTCCCAGACATATGGTTGTGGGAGGCTTCAATCTCCCTTCTCTGGAATGTGGTCTGAGATGGCTCAGGAGTTCATGGCCACCATGATGTTCATGAGACTATTCCAGATCATCCAGAA
>CM019148.1:268688911-268789027 GCA_009733165.1 Naja naja
TTTAGGGCTATCATATCTGAGTTTGGAAAATAGCCATTTCATCCCAGATGGCAGCAAAAAGAATTTTCTTACTTTTGCTACCATTTAGTAGTGAAATTGATGTTTGCTGCTTAGATACGGGATAAATAGATCTAGTGAGCCATGTTAGGAGAGTATATTCAAAATATTCAACCTTAAACAGCTTGTGAATGATGCAGGGCTTATACAGGTAAAACTCGAAAAATTAGAATATCGTGCAAAAGTTCATTTATTTCAGTAATCACTTTCAGTAAGACTATCTAGACTCCTCACCAGTTGGGCTTCAGGCCGGGTACAGCATGGAGGCAGTTGGTGCACTGGTGGATGATCTCTGGAGGGCATGGGACAGGGGTTATTCCTCTGTCCTAGTCCTGTTAGATCTCAGCGGCTTTTGATACCATCGACCATGGTATCCTACTGCGTACGCCTCGGGGGTTGGGAGTGGGGGCACCGTTTGCGGTGGTTCTCCTCCTACCTCTGGGCGGATGCAGATATGTTGGCAGAGGGCAGAGATGGAGCCCGAATCCTCTCCTTTGTGGGGTGCCTCAGGGCGGTTCCCTCATCCCCTCCTGTTCAACATCTAAATGAAGCTGCTGGGTGAGATCATCCGTGGTTTTGGGGTGAGGTATCATCAATATGCTGATGATACCCAGCTTTTTATCTCCACCCCGAACCAGCCCAGTGACGCCCTCAACGTGATGCCTGGAGGCGGTGCAGGCCTGGATGGGGAGGAACAGGCTCCAACTCAACCCGGCCAAGACCGAGTGGCTGTATGTACCGGCATCTCGTTCCAGTGAGGATATTCCATCTTTAAATATGGGGGGAGAGGTGTTGTCCCTCGTAGATAGGGCCCACAACTTGCGTGTCCTCCTGGATGCATGGCCCAGTTTGGAGGAGCAGGTGGGAGCCGTGGCCAGGGGGGCATTTGCCCAGGTTCGCCTGGTGCGCCAATTGCCCCTATCTGGATTGAGACGCCCTATGTATGGTCACTCATGTGCTCGATACTTCCTGGCTGGACTACTGCAATGCTCTTTACATGGGACTGCCCTTGGGGACCACCCGGAGGCTTCAACTGGTCCAGAATGTGGTGGCGCAGGTTGTGATGGGAGTGTCCTGATACTCCCATGTTACACCCCTCCTGCATGAGCTGCATTGGTTACCGGTTGCCCTCCAGGTGAGATTCAAGGCTTAGGACTGGGGTACTTGCGGGAGACCCTGCTGCCAGCAACAGCCTCCCAACGTCCCGTGCGCTCTCATAGATGGGGCCTCCTTGGGGTACCATCAGCCAGACAATGTCAGCTGGCAACCCCCAGGGGTAGGGCCTTCTCTGTGGGAACACCCACCCTATGGAACCAACTGCCCCCTGAGCCCCTGACCTCCGCTCCTTCCGTCATAGCTTGAAGACATGGTTATTCCAACTGGTCAACCTGGACTGAGGGTGGTGGTGGAAGTTTTAACGATTTGTCTTATGATTTTAATTTTGATTGGGTTTCTAGTTGGTTTTTAATTGTTGTGATATTGTATTGTATTTTATATGGTTTATGCTGCATGAGTCCTTTGGGAGATGGGGCAGCCTAAAATCAAATAAATAAATAAATAAGTAATGCAACTTAAAAGGTGAAACTAATATATGAGATAGACTCATTACATGCAAAGCAAGATAGTTCAAGCCATGATTTGTCATAATTGTGATGATTATGGCTTACAGCTCATGAAAACCCCAAATCCACAATCTCAGAAAATTAGAATATTACATGCAATCAATAAAACAAGGATTGTACATAGAACAATATTGGACCTCTGAAAAGTATAAGCATGCATATGTACTCAGTACTTGGTTTGGGCCCCTTTGCAGCAATTACTGCCTCAGCGGCGTGGCATGGAAGCTATCAGCCTGTGGCACTGCTGAGGTGTTATGGAAGACCAGGATGCTTCAATAGCGCCTTCAGCTCTTCTGCATTGTTCGGTCTCATGTCTCTCATCTTTCTCTTGGCAATGCCCCATAGATTCTCTATGGGGTTCAGGTCAGGCGAGTTTGCTGGCCAATCAAGCACAGTAATCCCATGGTCATTGAACCAGGTTTTGGTGCTTTTGGCAGTGTGGGCAGGTGCCAAGTCCTGCTGGAAAATGAAGTCAGCATCCCCATAAAGCTCGTCTGTGGAAGGAAGCATGAAGTGCTCCAAAATCTCCTGGTAGATGGCTGCGTTGACCCTGGACTTAATGAAGCACAGTGGACCAACACCAGCAGATGACATGGCTCCCCAAATCAACACAGACTGTGGAAACTTCACATGGACTTCAAGCATCTTGCAGTGTGTGCCTCTCCATTCTTCCTCCAGACTCTGGGTCCTTGGTTTCCAAATGAGATGCAAAAGTTGCTCTCATCAGAAAAGAGGACTTTGGACCACTGAGCAACAGACCAGGTCTGTTTTTCTTTAGCCCAGGTAAGATGCTTCTGATGTTGTTTGTTGTTCAGGAGCGGCTTGACAAGAGGAATCGACATTTGAAGCCCATGTCCAGGATCCGTCTGTGTGTGGTGGCTCTTGATGCACTGACTCCAGCATCAGTCCACTCCTTGTGAAAGTCCCCATCACTTTTGAATGGCCTTTCCTGACAATCCTCTCCAGGCTGCGGTCATCCCTGCTGCTTGTGCACCTTTTCTTCCACACTTTTCCCTTCCACATAACTTTCATTAATGTGCTTTGATACAGCACTTTGGGAAATCCAACTTCTTTTGCAATTACCTTTTGAGGCTTTCCCTCCTTATGGAGGGTGTCAATGATGGTTTTCTGCACAACTGTCAGGTCAGCAGTCTTTCCCATGATTGTGATTCCTACTGAACCAGACTGAGAGACCATTTAAAGGCTCAGGAACCCTTTGCAGGTGTTATGGCTTAATTAGCTGATTAGAGTGGGACACTTTGAGCCTAGAATATTGCACCTTTTCACAATATTCTAATTTTCTGAGATTGTGGATTTGGGGTTTTCATGAGCTGTAAGCCATAATCATCACAATTATGACAAATCACGGCTTGAACTATCTTGCTTTGCATGTAATGAATCTATCTCATATATTAGTTTCACCTTTTAAGTTGCATTACTGAAATAAATGAACTTTTGCATGATATTCTAATTTTTGAGTTTCACCTGTAAGTCCAGCCTAATCATTTAGTGGTAAAAATATCAACTTCACAAAGAAACTCATGGTTTCATTGTCATTCAGAAATGCATCTCTAAATCTTCCAAAGTTTTAGGATAGTATCTTTTCACTAATGTTAAGTTAGTTGGTATGTGCAGAGCTTCTAGGTGTAACAATGTAATTGAATGTGTGTGTGAATGGCCTTGGGGAAAGAAGAGAAGAGATGGTGCCTAGGAAACAATCAAGAGAGGCAGGAAACCCCCCCCCAGTGGCTTAACAGTCAGAGAAAGAAACTGAGGAAGAACTTGCTGTAATTGATCAAGCAGTTAAATGTGGCGGTGGGAACTTTGTAACCTTCAGACTTGTTAGCATAGCCTTGCAATAAAGTAGAATTATCCCCTCTAGTTAGGTTTCCTGTCTGGTTTATCTGAGGGAGAGGGCTGACAAACACTGAGCATGATCACCAATATGTTTGTGTTCTTAAGAGAAAAAAAGAATATAAGGCACTACTGGAAAAAAATGCAATTGTGCCTGTAAAGATATTCAGGCCTTAGAAGCATCTCAGTCAGATTACAAATTCAGAATTCTAAGTTATAATAACGGGTTATCTTAACGGGGGAATTTCTGTCTATGTTCTCATTTTGGCTTGCTATTACAGCAAATCATTTTCATTTTTCAAAACCCAGCTAGGAATTTCCAAATATGTATGCAGGATATAAAACATCTGCAGTGAATAGTGAATAGTTTGATAGTTTGTATATGTACATAGAAGATAAATTATGGTACAGAGCAGAAGCCAGATAAGCTTTCAAGCAGTGAGTGGTAAGAGAACAACAGCAATGGCAGAATATGAAATATTCTGTTGAAGGATCTTAAAGGATCCTTGGGAAAAAATGCTTCATCAATGGCTGATGGGAATAATATGTAGTTAAAAGTAGCACATTACCTAATTCAGAATAGATGGTTTTCTTGCTTGGTTCTTCTATTTTGACAATTGCTAGCTAATCACTGTGGACCATGGCAACAATAGTGAAAAGGGAGGAAGGACTATAATCTTACTATTTTTAATAGAAGGGAGGGAGGGAGGGAGGAGGGAGGAAGGAAGGAAGGATTATAATGAGAGAGAATGAGGGTCTGAGGTAAATCCTGCTTTAGCACTTAGCCACCAACAGCTGTTTGCCATCCCCTTGTCCCCTCTTCCTGACCTCTCCTTGTGGTCTCCCATCCTGTCACTGAGGATGCTTTGGTTACAAAGCTGGGTCCCTCAAGGAGAGGAGTTGGCCTCCCTCTGACCCACACACGTTCCCTCCCTCACATACCATGAGCAACCTGGCCAAGGAGAGCGAGCACAGCAGCATTGGGAGCTGGCCACGCCAATGCCCACTATGGCCCCCAAAGTCAACCATAATCCTGATGCAACCCTCCATGAAATGGAGTTTGGCACCCCTGACTTAGAACTAAGGAGAAATTTCCTAACAATGAAAACAACTAGTGGTACAGCTTGCCTTCAGGAGTTGTAGGTGCTCCATCAGTGGAGGTTTTTAAGAAGAGACCAGACAGCTACTTGCCTGGAATGGTATAAGGTCTCCTGCTTCAGCAGGGAGTTCCCCTAGAAGACCTCCAATGTCCCTTCCAACTCTGTTATTCTGTATTCTCTTCTATGTTCTGGGACAAAGTATTAAAGGCATAGGGGAAATTAGATGGGAGAGTGGGAGTAGGCTGTTCCTGGGGAATAAGGGACAGTTGTTTCACACTGGTTTTGCATTTAGCTCCTTTGTTTTACTCCAGTAGCCTGTCAGCAGATCTTCAGAGACTCTTGTATTTGTGGTTGCTGTTTCTGAATGCCAGGTTGGTCTGTGATAAGGCCACCCTCATCAGTGATTTCACTTTGCATGTGTCATTGAGACATTGCTGGGTCTGAAACGGGGAGGATTGCCTTTAGGAAGATATGTCTAGTGAGGTTTCAGGTGTGGTATAGGCTGATATCCCAGGGTGTGCATGTAGCAATTGTCATCCAGGAATCTCATGGTTTTCAGAGGTGGGGCATCATAGTCACTAGATATGAGATCCTGTTCATTAAGTTGGTCTCTAGGGATAACGTGCTGCTGTTGTACCATCCTCACTGCTGCACAGCAACTTCCCTGTCTGAGCTTCTTGATGCCATTTATGGTGAATTTCCCCAGACATATGGTTGTGGGAGGCTTCAATCTCCCTTCTCTGGAATGTGGTCTGAGATGGCTCAGGAGTTCATGGCCACCATGATGTTCATGAGACTATTCCAGATCATCCAGAACTAACAATGGGACGGTGGTCACACTCCAAATTTGGTATTCTCCTCAGAAGCAGTGACAACGTGATCTGAAATTGGGGGAGGTTTTGGTGTCAGATTATGCTCTGATTACCTGTGCCACTATCTACTGAGGGAGTCTGTACCTATTAGATTGTCTGCCACTGGTGAGTATAAAGGATTGTCTCTGGTGACTAATAAACCCTAATTGGTTCCATGGGGAGGTGGGGATCATTTCTGCTGGTCTGCTGCATGGTCTGCCAAAGCCCTGATTGCTATTTGAAATAAGGGGATGGAGTCCTTTTGGCTTAGATCACACCCATGCAACCTCTCTCTTCTTGGGGATCTCAGCACTTTCTGTGGTTTATGGAAGAGTTGAGAAAGATGAAGAGAGAAAAGAGATATCTAGAACATTAAGGGCCTTGGTGGCTCAGGCTGTTAATTGCCTGCACTTAAGTTCCAGCTGCCTACAACTGCTGTAGGCTCGAATCCCACCAGGCTCAAGGTTGACTCAGCCTTCCATCCTCTCGGGGTAGGTAAATTGAGGACCCAAGATTGTTGGGGGCAATTAGCTGACCTTGTAAAAATGCCGCTTAGTAATAAGCAGGCATATACAATGGAATGAAGGCTATTGCTGAGCACACTGGGTTGTATCCCAAAAATTGTAAGCCGCCTGAGTCTCCGGAGAAGGGCGGCATATAAATGTAATTAAAAATAAATAAAAATAAATAAATAAAACATTGCTGGCACTTTACAATGGATGAACATGAGCTAGAGCCATCATTAAGTCTATCTAATGATGGTGTGACAAAGCATCATTGCCTTTCTGCTTATTGTGTCCACAGATATCTGCCCTGTTCTAGGTGATACAAGCCCTCTTGCAGGGATACATAAAGAAATTTGCTCATCATCTTTCAGACAAAGTCACTCAGATTTATCCTCAGAGGGGTGCCAACCTTGTTGTGGACCCATTGGAGGTGCCTAGGGAGGAGTCTTGCTCTATTACCATATCTGGGAACAGATTAAAATTGTTGGACCTGAGAATGTGGATAGGGTCCTTGGAGCTGTGAGTTCAGTCACCTGTGTCAGGTTTCCAAGTGATGAAATCCATTTAAAAAGAAAAGAACAAAGTCCACCTTCCATAACAATTTCTTTTATTTAGGAAAGCATCAAATTGGCAAAGTCTGTTGTAATTCCGGATCTGACACAATCTGGAATTATACCACATAATATTGGAAATTAGAAACAACCCCCAAAAGTCACATTCCCCAATAGAAGTAAATCAACGTTGCCTGGTGTCATCAATCGCCACCTCCAGGTCTCAGCAGAGTCAGCTTTCATTCCCACAGGTAGGAGAACCACCTAGTTTAAACAACTCTCTCTATCTCCACTCCTCCCACCTTAGGAATGTGGCAAGCCTGAAACCCTTCCCTCCATAACCAGCAAAGAGAAAGAAAGAAAAGGAATATATAATAAGGCTAAATAAAATGACTACGCATATGTCAATTTCGGGCTCGACAACCTGCTCTTTAGATTCATATCCCTTCTGGTTTATTAAAACAGCCTGAGGGTTATCATGCAAATGGGCTCTGGTGATGGTTAATTCTTTCTCAGTTGTATGGGTTGGAGAATCCAAAGTGTGGGCTGTCTCCTGCTTCCTTGCTTAAAGACGGAGTCAATCAAAGTTTAGTCCAGCCCCCTTTCCACTGCGCATACCCAGTTTTTGACTCTGTCTTCATGCAAAGAGGACACAAGGAGAGAGTGCTCAGAAAGAAAGATAGAAAATATAGGATTAATGCTTTGGATTCTTCGAGAAAAAAAAGAGAGGAGAAAGAGAGAAAGTCAGCAAACCGCGAGTAAGCGAACGGGCCGGGACCTCATTCCAAGACAGGGAAGCCCCACATAGCTGTTTGGTGTTAAAAAGACAAGTGGCAGCAGCCTCAGTAAGAGCAGGCGGGCTCTCAATCGGCTAGCAGAGAAAGAGGGCTAATTAACAAACACTTGGCCTTCCCATAGTCTTTTAAAAAAAAGCCAGGAGCTGCACAAAGTCTCCAACGCTCTGTTTAATAGGAGCAAACTCAGTCTTAGGCTGAGTGAGCTCCCACAAGCCTACCCAAGAGAAAGGGAGGCTAGAGTCCATACTCAGGCCGGTCTGAGCAAACTCATAAATGGGTGAAACTGTCAGGAAGAGCCAAAAAGGAATATTATGGCCTAGGGGCTCTATGCATTTCCTCCACTCCCGTTGATACCAAGGGTAATCAAGAAAGTGATAGAAGAGGGGGCGGAGGTCTTAGTGGTAGCACCTCACTGGCCCAGGAGGTCTTGGTACACAGATCTGGTAGATCTGCCAGTATCTAGACCATGGAGAATTCCCCCAGACAAGGTAGAACTGAGTCAGGAGCCATAGGACACCCAGAGACACAATGGCTTCAACTAACCGTATGGCACTTGAGAGGGCTATGCTAAAGCATTTAGAGTGTTCAGACAAGGTAATATAGACACTCCAGGCATCCAGGAGACCATCAACCAATAGAATTTATGATGCTACTTGGAGAGCATTTGGAACCTGGTGTTCCAAGAAACAAATAGATCCAACCACAGTGTTAGTTACTCAAGTACTGGATTTTCTCTAGGAAGGCCTGAAGAAGGGTTTAACCTGTAACACCTTAAGGAGGCAAGTAGCGGCGATAGCTTTGGTGTTGGGTTGCAGGACCTCAGAGTCCCTCTCACGACACCCCCTAATCCACACATTCATCAGGGGAGCAAACAATCTAAAGCTACAAGTGATACACAGGTACCCTACTTGGAACTTGACAAGGGTGCTAAGGGTGCTCATGACTGAACCCTTTGAACCGCTGAGGTCAGTAGGACTACCCTCACTCACCCTTAAGGTGGCCTTCCTAATAGCCATTACATCAGCCAGAAGAATATCAGAGTTGACAGCATTATCCATGAGGGAGGACCTCTGTATAGTCCACCTGAACAAGGTAGTATTAAGATTAGACCCAACCTTGACTTCCAGTGACGTCGCGTCATGTCGATGTAGGAGAACTCCGTTCTGCTCTCCTACATTGGGTGTTTTGCTCACGGATAGCCGTTCATGGCGTGGTTCGATCCTGGAGGGATCACCTAAACGAGGAGGTACTCTTGGAGCCTAACTGGGGAGCTGCGATCCCAGAGAGGTAAAGAAGAGAGCCTGAAGTTTGGGGCAAAAGAAGTCAGCCTGTTGTGGGCTGACCTGAGGACACGACGATCTCTCTAAAGAAGGAAGTAGAGAGGAGATATTGAATTTGAGATTGGGCAAGATACCGGCGTTTAAACTTGGTGTTGGATCATAACGTGAGGTTTGTGATTGGAATTCCAGAACGAAAGGGGGGAAAGCGTAAAGTGGCGGCAGCGACCTAGTTTTCTACCCCCAACTTTGGGCTAAAGTGGAAATTTGCTCTTAATAGGAGATTGAGAAGGAGAAGCAAGTGGAGATTGTTGGAAAGAACCCTTTGTCTTTAGTTATACGATTTGGAATTGCTGAAAGTACTTTTTTAGAGAACTTTGAAAACGACTTGAGAAGTGACAGTGCAATTTGTGGAGGTGGCCATTGAGACCGGCAACTTTGGCAGAGTGTAACTAGGCAGCTGGAGTGACCGATAGGACTGAGAACTGAGAGTTCAGAACAGAACAGAACAGATTTTTTAAAAAAAAGATATAAAAAGAAGTTTGAAAAACGCATTTTTACATTCATTGATATTTGAAGGGTTATTATTATTTACCACTAGAATATTAAGGTAACGGTAGGAATTCAAGAGACGTTGAACCTCACCTCTTTTCATTGCTTTCTTGAATTTATTGGAGTTGTAAAGTTCTATCCCACATTTACTTATGTTATATATTTAAATAATAGAGAATAAGACTGATTAGCTACCCTATAAAAAACTTAGTTTGGAGAGTGACATTTATTTTCTCTGGGTATTTTACACCTTTTTTTCTCTTTCCTCTACCTTATATATTTGATTGAATATTGATTAATAAATTTAGTATGTTGAATAATATAATGATAATTTAATTAATTGCTCTTCCCCCTTCTCTCTTATACCCTCTCTCTGTTGGATATTGTGAGCTATTGGGATTTAAAAAGTAGTAATTGGAATTTTGAATTTTACTTTACACTGGGAGAAATAATAGATGAAATACTATAGTTAATTTAAAGAAATGTAACTGGTTATAATATGGAAGGATATTTAAATATTAATATATTTGAGTAATTAGTTAATATTAGATTAGTTAAGGACTGATAACATATAGTATTTATTCAGATTAAATATTATATTAAACCCATTGCTAGATGAAAAATAACTGAGAAAATTAAAACTGAAAAGTACGGATAAGGTTGATGGTAGTTGGCAATACAATTTGGGAAAACATACTTAGAATAGTGGAGGAACAGCAGAGAATCATTAAAGATATGACCAGCACTACTACCACTATTACGAAAACCTGGAGAAAATTGGTACCAACTGCAACACCACCCACTCCCACAACTTCATCGACTCAATGAACAATTGAAGGGATGTTGGCTGCGGAAAAATCCAGTACCCAAACCGGTACCCAATCGGTCCAAGCTACATTGTTAGCAGTCCAAGGTATGATGCTGGCATTGCAGGAGTCGATGTCCAAGAATCATACGGAAAGCAAAGCCAAAAGAGAAACAATGAAAATAGAATTAAAAAATGAAATAGGGGAAATGAAAAGTGAAATTAAGAATTTGGATGGGAAAATAGGCCAGATACAGGAAACAATTAAGATAAATGAAAAGAAGATTACAGCAATTGAAAAACAAGCTGATCATACTGAGAAGTGGAATGTATTGAACAAAAGCTTATGAACCAGCATAAAGACACAAATGAGACCTTAATCCACCTCGAGATGGACAGGGCCTCCTACTATCTCAGATTCCAGAATGTGGAGGAAGAGAGAGATGAGAATATAATGTTGGTAATGGTGGAAATATTAGCGAAACTCTTAAAAAGAGTAAAAAATGAGATGGTGAACGAGTTGGATGATGTATACAGAGTATACACGAGTTACGCAAGATGGCACAGACTTTCCCGAGAAGTTCACATTAGGTTTGCTAGAAGGCGAGTGAAGGATATAATCTATAGGATGACAAGAGATGAAATGATTAAATATAAGGGCCGGGAAGTAATTGTGCTAAAACAGGTGCCAAGGAGAGTCCACGAACAGAGGAAGGATTATCAATTTCTTACGAATTATCTAAACAAAAAAAGTATACCCTTTAGATGGATTATCCTGGAAGGTATCTTGGTAACATGGAAGGAGAAAAGAGTGAGAATAGATAGTCTAACCAAAGCTCAGAAATTTTTCGACGAAATAGGAACAGAGGAGGAACTGAGTAGCAGAGAAGACCCCGAGATCTCGAGCCAAGAAGAACTATAACCTAGAAATAGAGGGAGGTAGAAAGAGAAGGAGAGGGAAGGAGATGAAGAGATACTTGTTAGAGAAGAGATAGGAGTGAGAACCAGAAGTCAAACAATGAGTAAACTTAACGAGGGATAGAAGTTAAGGGGTAAATGGAAAAGAGTAAAATTAATATCTATGAATATTAATGGATTAAATGATTCATCTAAGAGAAAAAGAATATTTTTTAAATTAGAGAAACAAAGAGCTGATATAATCTGTCTCCAAGAGGTTCATATTAAAATACAGGATCAGAGATATTTACAAAATAAAAAGCTGGGGAAAATATATACAACATTGGCAGAAGAAAAAAAAGAGGAGTTGTACTATATATCAAAGAGGATATTACTTCAAAATTGATTTATAATGACATAATGGGGAGAATATTAATGGTAGATGTGGTCATACAAAACAAAAAGACACTATTAGAGGGGATATATGCCCCTAATAAAAATCAGAATGAATTTTTAAAAACTGTATACGAGAAATTGATAGAAATTGGCAACCCAAGAATTTGTATAATAGGTGATTATAATGCAATAACAAACAACAAGCAAGATTATGTATGTGAACAAAAACAAAAAAAAACGGAATATATTGCCTAAGAGATTTTTTGAGATGGTCAAAGAACTAGGATTAGTGGATGTGTGGAGAAAAGGGAACCCAGGAGTGTCTCAGTTTACTTTCTACTCCAGCCCGCATAAATCATGGTCTAGGTTAGATATGGCATGGGTAAATAGTGAGTTAAACAAGGAGATTCAAGATATAAAGATTTTAACTAATATTTGGGCAGACCACAATCCAGTACAGATAATTTGGAAAGACTGTATCCACAAGAGAGTAGATGGACATTGAATTTGCAATTATTGAAAAAGTTAGGGAAGAACTAATTAATTTTTTCAAATTTAATAAAAAAGAGGATACCTCATTGCAGAATCTATGGGACACAACAAAAGCGTATTTAAGGGGAATATCTATAGCTTATACTGCAAATAGAAATAAGAAAAGATGGGAAAAACAAAATACTCTAACAAAAAAAATAGAAAATTTGGAAAATAGGCAAATGAAAGCCCTGGGAGACGACCAAATTAGAAATGAATTAGTATTAGCTAAGCATGAAATGAATATCTTAGAACAGGAGGAATTAATTAAGAAATTACAATATACAAAACAAAATTATTTTGAACATGCAAATAAACCTGGTAGGTGGTTAGCATACAAATTGAAAAAAGAAAACCAGAAAAGAATGATATACCAATTAGAGGATAAAAATGGAACAATAGAGATGGATTTGGGGGGGGGGAGGAAATTGTAAGAGAGTATTTTGAGGATCTTTACAAGCAAGATATAGTTGATCCAAATAAAATAGAAGAATACATGAAAGAAGGAATTTTACACCCGCTATCAGATGATAGAAAGGAGTTGCTTAATAAAGAAATAACTTTAAATGAATTAAAGGAGGCAATTAAAAAACAAGAAAGCAACAAAATGCCGGGTCCAGATGGATTTCCGACTTGGAAAATTGGAATAAGATGCAAATTTCATTATTAGGCAGAATAGCAACGATCAAAATGAATGTTTTACCTAAAATTCTCTATCTGTTTCAAACAATTCCGATATTATTGAATAATTTTTTTTTCAAAGAATTGGAGAAAATTGTTATGAAATTTATCTGGGAAGGTAAAAAAGCGAGAATAAAAAAAATCTATTTACAAGATAATAAAAGCAGGGGTGGGTTTGGACTCCCTGACTGGGAGATTTATTATAAAGCGATGGCATTAGTGTGGATAAAAGACTGGATCAAATTGGGAAACAAAAGAATTTTAACACTTGAGGGCCACGACTTTCAGATAGGATGGCATGCTTTCCTATGGAATCCGAATAATAAAAACCATTCATACTTTACTAGAGACGTACTGCGTAAATCTTTGATTAAAATTTGGACAGATATTAGAAAGAATTATTATATTAAAATTCCAAGGTGGATTTCAACGATGGAGGCGTTGTTTCATCCCAATGCGATAGATATGAATAAAAAATTTAAATACCACCAAATTCTACATAATGAGGGAAGACTAAAATCGATACAGGAGTTAGAAACCCAAGGAATAACTTGATAATTGGTCCTATTTCCAAGTTAAAATGAGATATAATAAGGATGTAAAGGAATATGGAGTTGAAATAAAAGATACGCAATTAAATAAAATACTTTTGGGCCCAGAAAAAAGCTTGATATCCAAATTATATAATTATTTATTAGAATATGAATTGGCTGGGGAAACGATGAAAGGACCAATGTTGGCTTGGGCAAAATTTTTTGATCACACTGTAGATTTGGATGATTGGGAGGAAATTTGGCAGAGGAATCTCACACTAACAAAGTTAGTATCACACAAGGAAAATCTTTACAAAATGATGTATAGATGGCATCTGGCACCCTCTAGATTAGTTAAAATATTTCCAACAGCAAACCCAAACTGTTGGAAATGCAAAGAGAAAATAGGTACTTACTTTCATCTCTGGTGGACATGTCCTGAGACGAAGAAGTACTGGACAAAAATAAAAGAGTGGATAGAAGAAATTATAAAATGCGGACTGGAGTGGAAACCGGAACTGTTCCTCCTGGGAATGATTAAAGGGGATTACCCCCCTAAAGAGAGATATTTGATCATCCATTTATTAACAGCGTCACAGATTTTGCTAGCACAATATTGGAAAAAGCCTAATGTACCACCTCTACACATTATCATTCAAAAAACATACAAGTGTGCTGAAATGGAGGGGCTCACGCTTAAACTAAATGGGAAGGAAGACTCAGACTATTACCAGGTATGGGATAAATGGTACAACTGGGTAGAACATAAGAAAAAGATTATGAAGAAGAAATGAACCCAAGAAACTTATTATATTCAACTGTACATATGGAATGTATAATCATCATAATAGTCTAAATGGTCTTGTTTTCTTTTATTATATAGATAATATGAAGGTTATATAGATTAATTAACAGTTATAATCCAACGATAATACTAGTAGAATATTGTGTTAACGAATATACGCCATTTATTAGTTATTATTGATTATTATGTTCTATCAAATTTGATATCCAATGTAAAAAGTAAGAAAAGTGCTTAATGCGCTATCTGTATATTATTTCTGTACATTCCTAAGTCTGTATGTTTTTAATTTTTTGTAATTAAAGTTGTTTATAAAATAAAAAAAAAGATTAGACCCAACCTTTATCCCAAGATCAATTCTATGTTCCATAGAGCACAGGAGTTAGTGCTACCAGACTTCTGCCCGGAACCGGTCCATAGCCTAGAAAGGAAGTGGCACTCCTTGGATGTTAGGAGAGCTATATGCATTTATATTAAGAGAACAAGGCCCATTAGAAAAATGGAGGCATTGTTCATTTCATTTAGACTGAGTTCGTTGGGACAAAAGATTTCACCATCAACCATAGGCAGGTGGATCAGGACATGTATCACAAAAGCTTATGAAAGCCAATCATTGCAATTGCCGGGTAACATAAAGGCACATTCAACCAGGAGTGCAGCCACATCAGCGGCATGCAACATACAGGCCTTGATTGAAGAGATCTGTAGGGCAACAATGTGGTCATCGGTCTCCATTCATCAGAAATTATAAACTGGATACATTTTGCATCAGCGGAAGCATCCTTTGGAAGAAGAGTGCTACAAAGAGTTCACATGGAGATGGGGGCTTGGAACAAGGAGTTGGTTCACCCTCAGGACAATTAGCTTGGGTACGTCCCACGCTTTGGATTCTCTGACCCGTTCAACTGAGAAAGAGCACTGGACTTACCTGAAACGCATCTTCTAGTTGTACGGGAGGAGAATCCAAACACCACCCTTAGAGAGTTAGTCCCAAGCACGGAACAGTCAAGAAAGAGCACCAAGAACTCTCCAAGTCAATCATTAGCCTTCATCAAAAACTGGGCATGTGCAGTGGAAAGGGGGCTGGACTAAACTTTGATTGACTCCGTCTTTAAGCAAGGAAGCAGGAGACAGCCCATGCTTTGGATTCTCCTTACGTACAACTAGGAGATGCATTTCAGGTAAGCCCACCGCTCTTTCTTGAGTAATGGGGTTGTTCCTTCCCCTCTTAAGGAAACTTTGATTCACTTCCTCCTCAAGAAGCTCACACTAGACCCACACTATACTAGGTAATTTTTGTCCAGAATCTGATATACCCTTTCGATGGAAGGTATATTGAGAAGATGATTGCACAATAGCTTCAGAGGACTTTGGATGAAGTGGATTATCTTGATCCCTTTCATTAGGATTCAGACTTGGATGGAAATGGCATTGGTTGCACTTTTGGATGATCTCTGGCAAAGGGTTAGGGTTAGGGTTGGTGGGGTTAGGGGGGTGTCATTCTGCAGTTTTCAATACCTGCCGAATTAAGCATTGCTGTGAATGTCTTATCCTGGTGCCTGGAGGCTCTGAGGTTCTGGAGGGGGAACAACAGGCTTCAGCTGAACCCTGGTAAACTGAATAGCGTTGAGTTTTGGAATTAGAGATGATTGCTGCAGCAGCAGGCAAGTAGGCTCTCTTTAACTACTACCTGTTTTCAAGGCTATTTTTCTACCTTATTCTAGTCTTCAAATTTCCTATTTTAAACCTTTTACACTTTTGAAATTTTTTGCAGTGTGGCCACTAATCCACTTCCAGTTATATTTCAGCTACGATTTAGCTGTATTTTTAACAACCCGAGCTGTGGGAGTGCCTTGCTGCTGCTTCTTTGTTGCTGTTCTATAGATCTTACTCCTTTAGCTTTGAAGTCTAGTAATGTCTGGCTTTGATGTGACTTTCTTATCTGATTTATTTTATTTTTATCTACTATTTTTATTATTTTATCATTTTTACTTACTCCCTGCTCCCCCCTGATGGTGTCCTCTCAGATGGTAGCCTGACTGTTCCTCCTACAACCAGTCAAACCAATCCCCCTCAGCGAGTAACATCTTATCAGGAAGCTTCCCTTGACTTGATCAGCTGGGAAGAAATGGCCCCAAAGGAAGCGACACCAGCCCAGGGCACCCAAGGCTCCTTAGTGAATAAGCCCCAGGCCAGTGCCTCTGGGATTCCATCTATCTATGAGACTGACTTACCTCAAGACAATTTTTGGAACCTGGAGGAGATACAGCTCTTCGACTCCTTTTGTGCGCTTCCACAACCAGAAAGGGCCCAAATTATAAAGCGCCTGGATGCAGTTAAATCCAAGCTCTGGAGTCTTTCACTACCTGATAAGGATCCCCTTGGATTTCAGGGAGTCCATACCGATTTACCAGTGGAAGCTCCCTTGGCCCTCTCTCCAGAATGTCTAATTCGTAAATCTGAAGATCCAGGACTACTCCAAAGTCCGTCTGCTGATGCCACTGAATGCTTGCCAGCTAGACAACCAATTAATGCTACAAGCACGAACTGGAGTGTGCTTAGAGCCCTACAGCCCTATGAACAAGGCTTGCCTCCCCCGCTTCCCTGCCTTTGTCTTCCAAGAGGGTGACCCTGCCATTCAACAATGGGTGTATCTTTCCGGATCTGAAGGGCTCTCTGGAAAAAATTAATCACACCATTAAATCTGGCAAACTCCCCCTGCACACTCAAATGCCTTTCGTGGAACATAGCAGGTTGGGGAAGAAGGTGTGGCACCACAGAATTCACCAACTATATCCAGTCATTTGATGTGGTCCTGCTTCAGGAGACCTGGGCATGCAATAAGATATCCCTTATAGGGTTTGCGGTCACTTCCTTGGCCGCCACCAAACAATCTACGACAGGAAGACCTAAGGGTGGTCTAGCTTGCTTGGTCTCTACCTCTCTGAAAGTGGAGACAGTGGAGTTGCCCCTCTGTGGCTCCTTAGCTATGGCGCTCCTAATTAAGAGAGGACGTAGCAAATTGTTAGTGTTTAACGTCTATCTTCCTCCGATGGTGAGGCAAGCCGATACTAAGGCTTAATGGGGCATGCTGCAGAATTACATTACTTGTATGGAAACCAAATTCTCAGCGCTGTACATCCTTATAGGGGGCAACTTCAATGCCCAATTGGGAGTCCAAGTTCCCCCATCAATTGAGGCACTCTACTCCCAAGAAATCCTCCAGGCCATAGGACACCTGATTTCAGCCAGACATTCTAAGGATGAACTAACAAATTTTGCTGGCATTCAGTTAGCCCTTTTAGCATTCCAACACAATAAGATAATCCTTAATGGGAGTACCCTAGGTGATCTAGCTGGTGAGTTTACTTTTAGTTCCTCACGTGGGAGTAGTGTTATTGATTTTGTGCTGGTCTCCCAGCTACTAAGAAAGGCAGTCTGTGCTTTTTATGTAGACTGCCTCACGGAGAGCGACCACTACCCCCTGGTTACAATCATTGGGCTTTCCTCAAATATGCATCTCCCTAGGGGTCCCCAGATATTGGATCCCTCTTTGGCCGCATATACAAGGAGGATTAAATGGTCTTCTAATACTGAAAGAAAATTCCACTCCTTTTTATCATCTCCGGAGTGTCTCTGCCTATACAATCAGGCCCTAACAAGTAGCGGCCCAGAGACAATCTTGGCCTTTGAATTACTAATTAATAGTGTTCAAAGGGAGCTAGGAGCCGATCGTAGGCCAAGTGGTCCATATCATTCAAGAAGCAATCCTTGGTTTGACAAAGAGTGTCTGATGCTCAGGAACCAGATTAATCGGGTTTACCTGCTCTATCATGTCGAGGGACAAATGCCCACCAGAGGACTACTATCGCTTGAAGCGGGAGTATAAAGGTCTAATTGCTAAGAAAAAGAGGGCTAAAGAGAGGGAGAAGTGGGATCTACTTCTCTTCTCCAGATCTACTTCTACTTCTCCATCCAGAAGAACACTGACACTTATTGGCAAATTGTTGTCAGCCTTGCCTGGTCATCAAGAACTCCCCCTCTGCTGTATTTCCAACAGAGACTGGGAAAATCATTTCTTGTCAATCTTCCAGTAATCAACAAGTTCGACCGAGCTTGGGCCACAGCTGCCTCCTGCAATTCCTGACTGGCAACCCATGACTCACACTGAGATTACTGAGCTTATCTCTGAACTCAAGTCATCAAAGCCCCTGGCCCTGATGCTATACCCCCTGATCTGCTAAAATCTAATCCCGAGTGGTGGATTCCTCTCTTAGCAACAGTCTTCAGGGCTCGGGACAGGGGTTTTCCTCTGTCCTGGTCCTATTAGACCTCTCAGGGCTTTCCTACCATCGAATTATGGTATCCTTCTGCGCGCCTTAAACGAGGGGTTGGGTATAGGGGGCACTGTTTGCTGCGGTGGTTCACCTCCTACTCTCGGGGCGATCGCAGTCAGTATTGGCGGGGGGACAGAGGTCTACCTCGAGGGTGCTCTCTTGTGGGGTCCCTCAGGGGTCGGTCCTCTCCCCTGCTATTTAACATCTACATGAAGCCGCTGGGTGAGATCATCGCGGTTTTGGGGTGAGTTTCCATCAGTACGCTGATGATACTCAGCTGTACATTTCCACCCCGAACCAGATCGGTGATGCCCTCTCCCTGATGACCCAGTGTCTGGATGCGGTACGGATCTGGATGAACGGAAACATGCTTCGTCTCAACCCGGCCAAGACTGAGTGGCTGTGCGTACCGGCATCTCGGTCCAGTTTGGAGTGTCCATCTTTGGCCATCGGGGGAGTGGTATTACCCCCTGTGGATAGGGCGCGGAATCTGGGGGTCCTCCTGGACGTTCGGCTCCGGTTGGAGGAGCAGGTGGGGGCCGTCGCCAGGGGGGCCTTTGCCCAGCTCCGTCTGGTTCGCCAGCTGGCCCCATTTTACTGGACCGAGGGCCCCGGTGCACGTTACTCACGCCCTTGTTACCTCCAGACTCGACTACTGCAACGCTCTCTACTTAGGACTGCCCTTGCATACCATCCGGAGATTGCAGCTGGTGCAGAATGCGGCGGCGCGGGTGGTGATGGGAGTCTCCCGGTTCTCCCATGTTACCCCCCTCCTGCGCTGCCTTCATTGGTTGCCGGTTGCACTCCGGGTGAGATTCAAGGTTTTAGTGTTAACATATAAAGTCCTTCATGACATGGGTCCCCAATATTTAAGGGAGCGGCTCCTGCCGACATCGAGTGCCAACGCCCTGTGCGAAGCACATAGGCAAGGACTCCTTGGGGTCCGTCAGCTAGCCAATGCCGGCTGCGGTTCCCCGGACGATGAGCCTATTCTATAGCGGCCCTGACCTCTGGAACCAACTTCCCCTGGAGCTCCGTCTGGCCCCTGACCTCCGCACCTTCCGCCATGACCTGAAGACCTGGTTGTTTAACCAATCCGGGTTGTGATTTTTGGGATGGGATGATTTTTATGGGATAGTTTTTATAGGATAATTTTATGGGTTAAATTTGTAGTTGTAATGGGGCTTATTTAGTTTAATTTGCTTTTAAATTATTTATTGTTGTTGTTGTTTTTTTGTAAGCCGCCCGAGTCTTCCGGAGATGGGGCGGGGCATATAAGTCCCATTAATAAATAAATAAATAAATAAACTTTTTACTGCTTTCATCGATCTAAAGCCAGCATTTGACTCAATCCCTAGGGGACTGTTATGGTCAAAACTACTCAAAAGTTCCATCGACAGACGTCTCTTGTTCCTAATTAGATCCTTGTATAACCAGACCTCTAGTCAGGTCAGGTGCGGCTTGCGAGGAGAACTTTCAAATCCTATCCCGATCAAGAGTCGAGTAAGGCAGGGTTGTGTCCTGGCTCCTCTTTTGTTTAATCTATTCTTATCTGACTTGGCCTCTTACATTGGATGTACTGAGTCCCACGCCCCAAAGCTGTCAACTACGAAGATCCTGCTTCTCCTTTATGCTGACGATGCAGTCCTCCTTTCATTGTCAAGGCCAGGTCTGAAAAGATTACTTTCTGCATTTGGGTCTTACTGTGCTGAGAATCACTTGTCCATTAATTATGAGAAATCAAATGTATTGGTGTTCTCTAGAGCCCGGAAATTGTACAACTGGGCTATCAATGGTAATGCTGTTAGGCAGGTTTTCCACTTTAAGTATTTAGGTATTCAATTTCAGAACACCGGCACTTGGACTAGACATCGAATCCAGGTTCTGAATTCGGCCTCCTGTAGCCATCAGCAGATTCTAAGATTTTTCTATACCCAAGGAAGCCAGTTTATTCCTTCTGCTATGCGTATTTACAAAGCCAAAACCTTGGCCCAAACTCTTTACGGAATTCCCATATGGATATGGGGCTTCAAGGATTGTATTGAAAGAACCCAGGCTGTTTTTCTTAGGAAACTTCTGGGTCTTCCTCCTTGTGTTGGTTTTGCTCCGATGTACCTGGAACTGGGCACTTAATCAGTCGAATGAATGGCGTGGATTAACACCTTTAAATGGTGGTTTAGGTGCTCTTTTTGGCAGTTCCTGGTAGCTACCTCTCCCTGATGTTTGCTGACTCTCATATTTCTCGCTGGGAAAGGGAGCTGACGAAGAAACTACACCTGCTAGGTTTTACGGGGGATGCCCTGGGAGATTATGGCCTTAAGGACGCCCAATTTAGGGTAGTCCAATGGCTTGTGGATATTGACTTGCAATATCTAAGAGCCAGAGCTAACAAAACCTGCTCTCCTCTGATCTTCAGCCAATTTAATAATTATGGACTGAGGATGGCTTCTTATTTTTACACACTAACCATCCCCAAGTATAGAAGAGCTTTCTCCCTAGCTCGTTTCAACGTCTTGCCCTCAGCACTACTGGACGGGAGATTCAAGAGGCTCCCGATTAACGAGCGGCTATGCCCCTGTGATAGAGCTGAGGTTGAAACTGTGGAGCATGTCTTTTTATACTGCCCTATGTATAACGCAGGCAGAATTAAGTTACAGTCTCTCCTTGAAATAGACCCCTCCAGACCCAATGCTGGTAATTTGTTCTTATATTGTCTAGGGGATGGCTCTTCATACATCACTTCTCTGGTTTCCAAAATTTTTTTAAGAGCTGTAACCATTAGAGGAGAACGCTGTAATTCCCCTCAGTCAAAGTTTCTGGTGACCAATCGTTCATGATTTTATTTTCCCATGTTCTTTTTTTATTATACTTATATTTTGGTCTGTGACCACAAGAAATAAAATAATATTATTAGCTTTGAGTTTTGAGACCTTCCAGTTGTAGAAACATGTCATAATTGGTATTGGATAGGTGCCATTGCCCAAGACAGAATCTAGTATGCAAGATTGCATCATTCTAGATTCATGCCTCCTGCTTGAAGTGCATATGGTAATCACAGCTAAGAAGGTCTTCACACAGCTTTGTGTGGTGTACCAGTTGTGGCAATTTCTGGTTTGGAGTGATGCTCACCGTCACTCTAGTTACCTCCTGTTTGGACTTCTAGCTTGAGCTGATGCAAAATGTAGCGACACAGGCAGTTATGTGTGCTCTGGAGTGGCACATATTAAATCTCTATGAGATGCATTGATTGTCATTGTGCTTGTGGGTCCAATTCAAGGTGCTGGTTTTGATCTCAAAGCTCTTTCAGCCTGGGATCTGGGTTATCTGAAGGACCACCTCTCCCCATCTAGCTTGTCCACCAGATCTGGTAGAGAAGACATGCTGCAAGTCTTGTCTATTGGGGAATTATACTTGGATGGTCCCAGGAGGCAAGGCTTTCTCTGCACCTGCATTATGGAATCTTCTCCCCCAGACGTGAGATTAGCTCCATCCCTTTCAACATTTTGCAAGTCCCTCAAAACCTGGCTAGAGATCCCAGGGGATCAGGGACATCCTGTGATAGCTCCCTTGCTGAGGCTTTTCTGCTCATGTGCTTTTTTAAATAGCTTTTCTCATTTTTAATGATGGCTGTTTTTATACATTGGTTGGCTTTTCTTTTTAATTCACCATTGAGTGCCACATGAGTCATGCTCTTTGAGATGGGCCATATAAATATGATAAATAAATGATAAAATAAAAACCACAGGTGGCAAGAATGTTTAAATGGTAAACATTAGCAGGTGTGAAATGCAATTTTACTTTATGTGAGGCAAAGTGCTTCTTAATACTGCTAGTTGCTGGAAATAAGTATAAGATAATTGCTGGTAGATTTGCCATAGATATCTGTTTGATCATTGTGGGAAACAAGGTTTAAGGTTTTGTAGGTCTGGGGTCTGATTCAGCAGAGTTCTTCTCATTGTCTAACTTTCTTTTGGACATGGCTACATTTCTTTATTGAATGGTGAATAATATAGAATCTGGGATTTCTGCCCAAAGCAGCCATTATTTCAGGGCTTTTTTGCCTGATGATACCAGTTACAAAACTCTTAGAATGAATGCACCTCCTAATAGAAATATTTCATGCTGAGTTGTTAGAATATGGAAACATTTGGAATAAACCAAGATCTAGAACTAATTTTTTGCCTCCTTTTCTTTCTTTGCATTTCCTCTGTAAATAAAATACTGAACTATTTTTAAACAGCATCTAACAAGTGGAGCAACAATATTTATCTAGTAAAAGCTTTTAAAATTTCAAAACAGTGATGGTAATGCACCCTAAATTTCTAAGGCTTAAAAATCAGAGAATACCTGAATGGATTATTTTCTGTATTTTTGAATAAAAGCTAAAGAAATGCCTTTGCTTTGTTTATTGGAAAAGAAAGAAATTAGGATTTAAGGGTATCTTAATGGCATTCAACCCAGGACTGTCCAACTTACCATTCAGATAATTCCAACTCTGAGTGTCCTGTGTATAATGTTAATTACTTTTTCTAATGCTCCTAGTGTTAAATTAATGCTGTTGATGGATAATGTGTGTTATGAGAATTAGTCTGAAACTCCAATTCCAGATTATATTGGTCCTAATTTCATTTATGCAGAGAGAATATTTTGTTAAATAAGCACCTTGGACTTAAAAGGAAACACTTTATTTAGATCTTGGAGAAAATCCATTCCTTAATATAGCTGACCAATCCCTCTGGGAAGATGAAATTATGCCAAAATACCCCCAAAACCTAATTTCAAACATATGAGCTTTAGGATAAAAAGGATAAAATTGTTGATGCATGTCCAGTTCTGAAAGCACTTTATCTCAATTGCCAACAGCTTAGCTGCTTTTAAGAAAAGGAGGCACTAATCTATACTACATAGTTTTTTTGTTTTTCTTTTGCTTTATAATTCCTGCATTAGTTTAACTAGATATTGCACAATAATATAAGTTCCAAAAATAGAGATTCGAATATCAAGACAAAAAAGTACAGATTTTGTATACTTTTGGGACACATTCTCCCCTCCCATCCTCCCATTAAGTACTAAGAATTTATGCTAGACTTGAACATTAAATATTGAATGTTTATTACACTGTAAAATAATTTCATTTTATATTTCTAATTAAGCTCATCACTATTTTTCTAAATAAATGTATTCTAAATAAATAATTCACCTTGCTACGTTATGTCTTGTGTGCCAGTTGCGTCCCTATTTGGACTGAGATGTGCTGCGCACGGTCACTCATGCGCTCGTTACCTCTAGACTCGACAATTGCAATGCTCTGTATATGGGGCTGCCCTTGCATGTCATACGGAGACTTCAGCTGGTGCAGAATCCGGCCGTGCAGGGTAGTGATGGGAGCGTCCCAATTCTCCCATATAACGCCCCTCCTGCGTGACCTGCATTGGCTGCCAGTTGCTTTCCGTGTGAGATTCAAGGTGCTGGTAACAACTTACAAAGCCCTATATGGCTTGGTCCGGTTAATTGCAGGAACGTCTCCTGCCGTTGACAAATACCAATCACCCAGTGCACTCCCACAGATGGGGCCTCCTGGGAGTACAGTTAGCTAAACATTGTAGGCTGGTGGCCCCTAGGGGAAGGGCCTTCTCTGTGGGAGCACCCACCCCCTGGAACCAACTGCCCCTTGAATTGCGCCTGGCCCCTGATCTCCGCTCCTTCCGTCGTTACCTTAAAACATGGTTATTTTTACAATCCGGCCTGGACTGACAGGGGATCGGGATTTTAATTTGAATGTTTATTTGGCACTAATTTAATATTTTTTAAAAATTATTTTAACTTTTGTATTGCCTGTTTTTTATGTACGACGCCCTGAGTCCTTTGGGAGAGAGGGTGGCCTATAAGTCCAAATAAAATGAAAAATTAAATGAAAATGAAATGTCTTGTGTAAAGGGGCCCATATCAGCTTAAATTTGCTTAAACTCCTGTTATGGATATATTGCTGAATATTCTTCAGTGTTTGTTGTACCAAATTTATTCTTACCATTGTAAACATATATCTTAGTAAATTGTGATAATTCCATGTAGCATAAATGAAAAGTATTCCAAAGAAAAATCTCTTCAGATTTTTTTTTATTTCAAGTTTTATGTTTAACGTTTTTTCTGAATCTTTTGGTATATATCCTTCTAATAGCTTTGAAGTTTTGTTACATGACCATCACATATACATTTTGAAACTTTAATAAGGGATATAGAAACTTTGTAGCTTGCAAGTTCCTTCTATAATTTAAAGATCTTCCCTTTGTTAACTCTTCTTTCATTTTCATTATAAAATTCTTAGACAGAAAAATATCTTGGTTTCTATGGGAAATCAGTATTTGTTCCGAAGATAATCTGATTTGTTTTTAGTTAAAAAACATACTTGGCAAATGGTGGCTAAAATATATTTTAATTAAGTTGCTTGTGAGCCCTGCAAAGGAAACTTATGCTTCATGCTGCATTCATCGTATTTTGACCAAGGTTATCTGTGTTCTTCCATCACCCTTCCTCCCAGAGTTGTGCTGACAAATGGAGACTTTTGGCAACAGCACTTTCAGAATAAATTATCAGAAATGAGATCATGGGGTAGGGAAGAATTTGAAAATGACAGTGGACAGAAATGGAAGGAATTACAAAAAAGGGATACAGAAATGAAGATAGAAAAGGCAAGTGCCTTGAAAAAGCAATGGAGTAAGAGCAGATGTCTTCTCCAAATTTAGCTATTAGTAACATTATATTTCTTAACTTTCCCTTTCATCAGTCTAACTTTATGCCTACCCAACTATTTCAAAAATGTGGTTCCCAGCTGCCCATCAGAATAAATTCTCGTTTGGACTGGCATTCCTGAAATTCCATTGAGGCTAACTGTGGTACGATTGTAAGAAATTACTGAAAGAAAAGTTTTTGAATTGTTGAGCAAAAGTTTCACAACAAAAATGACGTTTATTTTATCTATAGCCTTGTAAGTAGAAGGAAGGAGCCATTTTAAATGTTGATTTATAAAATAAATGGCTAAGGATGATGGTTCTTCACTCCATCTATGTCCTCTTTCCCAGATATAAATCAAACTTAGATTTTAAAAAAATAGAATGTACTTTGAATGCTGATTTGTATACTTGTGGACTTCTGGATATATTGGAATACAACTCCTATGGCCATGCTGACTGGGACTGCATCATGAAAAAGGCCCAGACCTAAATCATTACAAGTAGCCCTCAAACTTGGTGCTTGATCTGTGGATATGCCATTCTGCTTTGTCCTTGCTGGCTGGACTCCAGGACCATATGATGCTTGTTTCCAACTGCCACTAGCTAGTTATTATCAGTACAACTGTTTCCCTAGTGAGAGAGAAAGCTTATCTGTAGTAGTTCATGCTCCTGTAATCTCTTGGTTATTGTAATGCAGTGGTGTCAAACTGGCGGATGCATCACACACAGGCCATGCCCATCCCAATTCTGTGAATGGGAAAAACATCATGAAATGTCATGTGACAGCAATGTGACACAGCAAGTTTGACACCCATGCTACAAGTAGTCCTCATTTAGTGACTTGTTTAGTGACTGTTTGCAGTTATGACAGTGATGAAGAAGTAATTTTGTGACCTGTCCTTGCATTTACAACTTTTGCAGGTCTATAAAGCAGAGAAAAAAACTCTAATAAGTCATACTTTTGGTTTCATCTAGTGACCACTTCGCTTAAGGATTGAGTTGCTGGTCCCAGTTATGGTCACTAAACAAAGACCATCTGTTTATGTGGAGCTGGTTTGAAGATTCTTTATAATCTCAGGATTGTTGATTAGTTTTGGTACTGTGAAACCATATAAACATCACTGGCTGTTATTTGTCATCATTAGCAGATAGCTTTGATAAATGAAGCCTTTCAGGGCTTAGGATTTTGTTATCTATCTCCCTGTATCTGCCTGTAAGTTGTGATCTTCTGATTAGGTATTTTTGATAGCGCTATCATCATCATCATCATTGAAAACTCATAGTAATAGCTTTTTGGGGTGTCACCCTGACCCAAACTTTCTCTTTTGCTTTTAGAATTGACCCCCCCTCCCCAGCCCTGGTCTCCTTTTGTAAGACCTGGAAGACTGCAGGGCTGAAGGCTGCATTTTGGGGGGTTGGGGATTGGAATATCCGTTTCAATCAGTGAATTAGTTTGGTGAAATATTTGTCATAGTTCTATTTTAATGGGGTGGGGAGTTTTGTTGGGGGGGGGAGTGTCATTGTTTTTAATTTTGGTTGCCAATTTTTTCTTGCTTTTTTGGTTTTTAAAATTATTGTTAACCACTTACAGTTGTTTGGGAGTTTTTGATGTACCAGTAATACATATAAAACACAATGATTGGATTTTAGATGTTATTGTAAAGTTGGGGATTAATGTAGGGCAATATTATAATGGATGATAGGGTATCAGAAATTTTATTAATCAGTTCTTTTTGTTTTTATTGGATAAAAGGTGGAGGTGTCTTTGTAGATTGAACTAAATAAAATAAGTATAGTATTTAGCTTCTCCAAAGATACATAAGCTCATTAATTCCAGACTATACCAAATATATAACACATATATTAAGCTTCTGGTCACTGTCTTTGGTAGGAGACTCATTATCAAGCTCATGTGATGTTACAGATGTTTGTAACTTAGGTATCTAGAATAAGAGGGATGTAAGATGAGGATAAGTCTGTACCTTTGCTCTTCTTAACCCTGGTCTGTGACCATAAATAAAAATTTAAAAAGTCGTTCTTTTGCCTGTATCCATGACATGATATCCATGACATTTTGTCATCTTTAGCAATCATACTTATTTTTCTTTTCTTTCTTCTGCGTAAAAGACTCAATATCCAAAGGGAACTTTATTGTATGTTTCATACATGTTGCATCTAACTTGGCCTCAGTTGAGGAGTCAAGCTCAAAAAAGTTACCTAATCTGGTTCTCTGTTCACTTTTCTAGGTATAAAATAAATCTCCATTCTCTCCCCCCAAAAATTTAAGCACTGGATGATAAGTGACTTTTCTAACATATACTTCTATTACCTTCTACCATCTATTAATTAGCTAGAATTAGCTTTGTCTATTCTATATTTGGTTAGAGAAATGGGAGGTACTGATAGATGTTTTTCCTAGCTTTGAATATTTCTGGGAACACAAAGCAAAAGCCTAGTTTATTTTATGTATATCAGTTTATATTCCCATTTTCTGCTCAGAGGGTACTTAATACATCAAAGCAAAGTTAAGCAAGGCTTATTGCTGTTTACAAGCATATTTGGATCTTTTTGAAGTAGTTAAAACATGAGTGATGATTATGAAGTAAGACATCTCTAGTCATAATTGTTATAGTAAATCAACATTATTTCCTTGAACTTGGTGGCTTCCCACTTGCCCTCCCTTCTATATGAAACTAAGATTAGTAACAATCAGCAAGCCAGCTTTGAAAAACAATTCAGAATTAGAAATCCTATGATTTTGAGCTGGCTTTTGAATATTAAAGAATATTAAAGCATTCCTATGCCTGTTTTAGAGTTGCCAGACACCTTGTAAGTTTACTAACTCTAAAAACACAACTTTTCCTGAGGTTGCCAATCTATCAAACCTTGAGGCATCCAAGTGTGTTGGATTAAATCTCACAGGCTCCTTTGGGAGTGTGGAAGTTAGTGAGAAATGTAGTTCATTGTAGACTGGAAAGAGAAATTCATATACCTAATTTGATTTCTGTGTGTCAATTAATAGGCTTCTGCAAGAAAATACTAGGTTTGTGATTAGCAAGAGTTTAGTTAACATGATAGTTGTTTTTAAGGACTAAAGCCAGGCTTGGGACTGAGGTGGGTATGAGCCTGTTTGGTCAATTTTATAATTGTCAATTGTGACCAGAAGACAAGTCAGTGTTAATAAGCATGTTTTTGTAGTAAGTTTTGTTTTTTATATGCCAAAAAGAAAAGCTTGGTTTTGACACTGTGGTGTACAGTCTTAACACTATTCCAAGCATCAGACCTCTGTTCCTATAATTGCTTCATTTTAACCTCTGAGAGCAACCACATTTAATTTCCTACTCAACTTGGTTTTGCTTTTCAAAGATCTCCATTTCTGAAATGTGGGTTGATATTGACAAAAGTCATTTTCTAAGCAATGTCAAAAGATAGATTTTAGTCACCACAACTTTATTTTGCACTGGTAATCTGCTGATACAGCCTTTTAAACACTCTCCAGCATGCCGATTGGAGAATCCACACACTTGGGTTGATTCATGCTTTTCTGCCCAGAGACTGAGTCCTCAATCTTTGCCATGCCTCTCTGCCCACAATCAGGACCCCAGTGACGACTCAGTCTTGGCCCTACAGAGACATGGTAAAGATGGCTTCCGTGTTTGGCAGAAGACATAAGCTACAGGCGTGTGGATTCTTCAAAAAGCAGCAATCAGGTTTGCAGGGGACTGGAAGACAGGCTTTTGGTGAAGCTCTGTCAATCTGCAGTCTCCAGTTTCCAATTGCCCATTAGTGCATGGCTTCCGTGAACCACCAATACAAGCCTCATTAAGGCTACGCTACAAGGGAGAGCTCTAGAAGCTAATTCTCGCCACTGGGGGGGGGGTGTGCCTCCCAAGAACTTAAGCCATCACCTGCAGCAGCACCCAGAAGGCACAATTTGGGCTCAACCGGATAACTCTGGCAAAGCCGATTGCAGCCTCAGCTCTCCACAGCTGATCGTCAGAGTCGGAGGATGCCATTTTCGCTGTCACTGTGTGGGTGAATGTGCAGGCTACCCCAGGGATCTGGTCTTGCCACCACCACCAGCAGCCCAGAAGAAAGGAAGGGATCTGGACTTCAGACTGCCCAAAAATTAACGTGGTTAGGAGGATTGAGCAATTAGCCTCTCCTCTCAGGGGCAGTGTTATCAAAGCTTAAGCTGCTAATATGGCTGACCGTTCAGCAGATAGCATGGAGCCTCAACGTTCCAAAAAATCCAAACAGAGCTCCAGGAAGGTTAGATCTGCAAGCAAGGATGCAGCAGATAAAATCAGGGCAAAAGCCATTTACTCATGAAAGCCTACCAGAGCTGAGGAAAAGGGTGTCAATAGAAGATAAAAAGCCCTGGAAAAAACAGTTTTCCAGAGCAGAAAGGCAAGCTGAATAAGAGAGGTACTCCCCTTCCCCCCAGTCAGAAGCTGCCTTTTCCCGCCCTCAATAGCTGTTAATTCAAACCTTGCCTGCAACTCAAATGGCATGGTCACCAGAGGGCGTTAGTGAGGTTGTGTGAGGTGTACCTGTCCCAGGAGCACCAGGACAGCATCAAGTCCTTGGTGAACCATATCTGAGCAGAACGAGTCATTCCCTTGGCAGTGCTTTCCCAACTACTAGGAAAAATGGTGTCATGTATAGCAATAGTTCCCTGGGCCAGGCTACACTCCAGAACCCTGCAATGGTTTCTGTTACCATTCCAGAGAGTAGGAAACAGTACCTCCAATATCAGGGTTCGAGTACCATTAGAAACACTCAGGTCCCTCAGATAGTGGGTTTCCCCAGCAATGACCAAGGGAACCTGTTCAAGGAGTCCAGTCACCTGACTTTGACCTTGGATGCCAGCCTCTTCATATGGGGGGCCCATCTCCAGTCCCAGCTGGCTCAAGGTCAGTGGTCCCAGCCACACCTAAAAAAAAAATAAACTGGCTGGAGCTCTGAGCATTTCATCTGGCCGTACTTCAGTTCCAGAACACTGTATCATGACAGCATGTATCAATCCTGACAGACAACATGGCTGCCAAAATGGATGTCAACCAACAAGGCGGGACCCACTCCAGGTCTCTCATGCCTGAAGCAGAGCAACTGGGACTCTGGGCAGAGGCTCACCTGTTATCCATCAATGCAGAGCACATCTTGGGAGTGACAAACGTGCAGGTGGACTACCTGAGCAGGAACAAGGTGGACCATTCTGAGTGGCTCTTGCGTACGGACCTCTTCAGGGAACTGTCCCAAAGATTTGGCTGTCCTGTGCTGGACTTGTTCACCACCCCGGCAAACTCGCAACTGCCCAGAATTTTCTCCAGATTTCTGACTCTGGGAGCAGAGGGTGTCAACGCTCCTTGCAGCCCATGACCCAAGGGCCTATTATATGCCTTCCCTTCTTTTCCCCTCATTCTGGGGATGATACGGAAGATCCTTCAAGAAAGAGCGGAAATTCTACTCATCGCTCCCCATTGGCCCTGATGGTCATGGTACGCAGACCTGGTAAACATGTCAGTGTCCCATCCTTGGAGAATTCCTCAGAACAGGATATCCCTCAGCCAGGGGGTCTTGTAACACCTGGAGCCTCAGTGGCTTCATTTGACCGCCTGGCACTTGAGAGGAGAATCCTGAGGAAGGACAACGTCTCAAGGAAGGTAATAAAGACAATCCAAGCTTCCAGGAGACCTTCTACTAATAGAATTTATTACTCAACCTGGAAGGCATTCTGTAAGTGGTGTGCTAGGAAGGACATAGACCCCACTGCGGTTTCTATTCCACAGCTCCTGGACTTTTTACAAGATGGGCTGGACAAGGGGTTATCATCTAGCACACTTCACAGACAAGTGGCTGCCTTGTCCATGGAGCTGACTTATGGAGATTTGGACTCCCACGCTCACCATCTGGTGGTGCATACTTTCATCAGAGGTGCCATTAATTTAAAACCACCTGTGATACACAGGTATCCCACCTGGGACCTCTCTAAAGTCTTACAGGCCCTCACCTCAGAACCATTTGAGCCACTTCAGTCTACTAGTCTGCATTATCTGACTTAAAGTCACTTTCTTAGTGGCCATCACGTCAGCCAGGCAAATATTGGAGTTGGCAGCTCTTTCTGTCAGAGAGGACCTTTGCATTTTTCATGTACCAAGGTCACATAATTGACCATAGGCCGTTGGATAAGAGCTTGTATAGCCAAGGCCTACGAGATTCAAGGTCTTCCTGTACCCAGACAAGTAACTGCCCACTCAACAAGAAGTGCAGCTACCACAGATGTGTGGGTGATGCAGGCCTCAATTGAGGATATCTGCAGGGCGGCGACATGGTCATCCCCGCCTCCCTTTGTAAGGCACTACAAACTGGACTCTTTTGCCTTGACAGAGGTGGCCTTTGGTAGAAGGGTGCTATAATATGTACATACAGACAGAGGACCACAGGACCAGACCGCTTCCTGCTCATAGGGACAGCCAGCTTTCGTATGTGCCACATGTTGGCTTACCTGAATGCCTTTTCTCAGCATGACAATGGAGAACCACTCCCACCCTGGTGACCATCTGGTCCAGTGTCCAAGTGGGAGGCTGAGCCAATACCACAAAGAAGATCATCAAGTCGCTGTGCCTTCATTGTCACTGAGGTCCTGACCATGGGCGGAGAAATGTGACAAAGATTAATGACTCAGTCTCTGGGCAGAAAGGCGTGAATCAACCCACGTGTGTGGATTCTCCATCATCATGCTTAGAAAAGGTGTTGAAGTAAGCCAACGCCCCTTTGCATCCAGTTACCACATTGTAGGAGTATCAGTATCTCTTCTTTGCTATCCTTATCTACTGCAGGGATGACAAACAAAACGCAGCATCTCCTTTTGCTTTAAAAAAATTGTGTATACAGTATATATATGGTACTGCGATGAATTGGTCTGGACAGAGTAGACTTTCTAAGTGGAGGCCCTTTGGCCCCATAGGGAAGAGGCTATAGAACCTTTTCACGAGGAAAATATATAATAGGTGGGCTTTCTGTGACCAGTCCTTGAGAATATAAAACTAGTAGCCAAGTTCATTTCTTTTTCTTTGAGGTCATGCACTTGGATTCTAAGCCTGAAGAGCAAGGGATGTCTGATGTCTGTTATTATGTGATCTGTTCTGGGAATCTCTCAAGATGAAATGGGGGATATGGGCTTTCAAATTAAACTGTAACTTGAAAAAAGGGCTAAGGTCAGGTTCAAATCCATTTATAAATGACAATTTTATAGGTTTAAAATAATTCATTACAGCCATTTAATAAATTAAGCCACATTTGTTAAGCTTTAAGTCTATTCTCACTTTGAACAAATGTACTTGGATACATCATGGACATCCTAGGAGAGTCATGCTGGTCTGTGATGGCAAAAATCAGGAAGAATTGGTAGCACCTTTTTTTAACACACATTTTATTAAGAAAGCAAAATATTTCATGTGCTGCAACATCTGATAAAATGAGCTTACCTCACAAAGGTATATGTTTCTCAATAAAATGTGTTTGTTGGAAAAAATGTTCTGCATCCTTCTGATTTTTTTTTAGATATATGGAGAGGACCAGAATTGCCTTTTCTTTAAATAGTGGGAAAAAAATAAATATGGATGAAAAATGGGTGTGTAGAAATTATCCAGTCTGTTTTCATTGTAATTTGGAGCACTGTAAAGAACCTAACAAAGCTTGCAAAGATCTGACTTGAAATCCAGATCAGGAATGAAGTTTAGAAAAGTGAAAATTCACCCTGTCGTTGTTTAGACTGGGAAAAATTCAAATAGTTTGAGTTGTTATAAAGGATATAACTATTTGCATTGCAATACAAGGGGAATGACAGACACCCATTTTCTTTGGTGAAAACATACAACACACAACGTATGGCTATGCTTGTTTAAAAACTTCTTTTTAATTTGCCCTTTTCACTGCTTGAGATGTCATGCCCCAATAGTGAAACTGAACAAACCATGAAACAAAAGCATTTTTCTTTCAGTGTTCCTCAACTCTTTCCAAACACTGTCACCAACAATGGTCAGATTAGAAAAGCCACTCTGATTGAGAACTATCCTATCAGTACATGAAGCCAGTAGTTTTCTATCCTGTCCTTTTCACTAAAGTATTTTATATAAGCAATTTCCCCTACTATTTGATGATATATCTACAGTAGTGTCAGTTTTGGAGAAATAGTTTCATGGACTGCCCTCAACACACCAAGAATGTAATTTTGTGGAAGCCTGGATTTCAACTTATTTGGTCCACCAGTGTTAAAATCTGTTTCATATTAGCCTGATCCATCTTGGACTTGAGTTTCAGGGAAATGCACTTCTAATAAATTGGGAGTTTTTGTATGCAATATAATAATGTAATTAGGCTGAATTAAGGATTATATTAGGCTGAATTAAGGATGAATTAAATCCTTTTGAAGTTCTGGTGTGTGGTTCAGTATAACCTATGAATCCAAGATGTTCCAATGGCAACAATAACCCGTAAGTCCTTGGCTTGCTACTCAGATGCTTCCTCTTCTAAAGAAACAAATCTAATAGTCTAAACAGAACTTATTGTAGTTCTGTTTAGAACTGCCTTTGAAAAGTTTTCAGAAATTTTAGAAGGTTCAACATATGACAGTCATATCACCCCGCTTCTTTTCCAGGTGCATTGGTGAGAATATGCTGCAGAATCAAATGATAGCCAGATCTTTAATATTGGCATGTAGTACACAATGAGGTATGCTGCATGGAAGATGTAGTATGATTAGGGTAAGAAATAATCACAGTGTAACGATATTGTGATTTAAACATGATAATAGTCCTACTTTGTTACATTAGAAGTATAATTGAAATATCTGCAGAATTGCCTTTCCCCAATGGGATTGGCCTGCCCCACTCATTAAGGCAGAAAGGGCTTACTGTGGATCTCATCAGCCAAGAAGTTTCAGCTGGTAGAATGCAGGAAAAAGAGCCTTCTCTTCCATGGCTCCTGCTGTTTGGAAAATCTTGCCATACGAGGTAAGATTTGCCTCCTCTCTTTTAAGCCTTCAAAAAAAGCTCTTAAAATCTGGCTATGCCGGCTGGCATGGGGTCTTGAAGGAGAAGTTACTGGCTAGAGGTTGTACATACACTAACAGAGAAGGTATCCCAATTCTCCCCTCCAAATCCCTGGTTTAATTTTTGTAATTTTAACCCATTTTATATTTATAACTTATTACATGTTGTTTTATTTTGATGTATGCTACTCGGTGTTACCTGAATTGCTAGATGGGCAGCAAATAAATTTGACTTAACTAACAAACAAACAAATAATTCTTATTTCTACATTATTTTCACAACTAACAAAATTGACTAGTCCATCTGGAAATGTTTTCATCTGGGTACCAAAGATAACTGATACTGAAAACACACTTTAAAGAGAGAGAAAATCTCCAACCTCATCCCCAAACACAAAAAATAGAGAAATATGAACTGTTACTTTTGACCTGCTGCAAATATTTCCTACTGATTGATTTGTATAGACCTGTTTTGGTCACATGCAAGAATAAATGTCCTCAAAGATGTCAAAGAAAATTCTTTCGGTTTATAAGAATTACTTAGCTGACTTATTTGGAAACTGAAAAAAAAAAACTTTGTTTTTCAGAATGATTAAAGAAAGCAACAACTATTGTGAAGCAATGGCTGTGGCTGATTCTCACCAGTGCTTGTGGGAAGATTACGGTCTCTCCTTTTGTACATTGAATGTGCCATTGACTATCTAAAATTACTAAGTGTACAAAAATGAACAGAAAATAACTTGTATTTAAACCTAAGGCTCTGCAACAGTCAGATTTGAAGGAAAAGCGGTTCTTTAATAGGTGTAGGGTAGTCATGTAAACAGGTGTCAACATCTTTTTAAAGCAGCTGTGTGTCTGTGTGTAGGTGCTCCCGCAGTTGCTCCCCAAACCCAGAACAGACTTGTGTGAATTCAGGAGTTGCCAACAGTTGCTATGATCAAAGAACTTTTCTCTTTTGAGTTGAAAGCATGACCAAAACCTGCTTTCAAGCTAAAGTTTAAAAACAAGGCACGGATCAGGAATTTATCTAAAAGTTATCTAATAGAAAACATTAAGTGTGTGTGTGTGTGTGTGTGTGTGTGTGATGGTCCCCTTTTGAAAAGTGTCAGCTGACTATAGTACCTATGGAAGGATGTCTGTGGAACAAATGCACACAAATTCATGCAGAAACAACTAGCACAGCCAATCCATAGAAACATCTCAAATTGTTTTATAATGAGACCAAGAAATAAAATGAAACAAGAAAAAAATCCATCTTGTACCCAATATTTTTTTCCTACTACAGGCTAGAAGGAGAAAAATCAACAAGAATAATTTTTGCCACAATTACAGAAACAAGCACAAACTAAAATTTATCAGGATCAGGTAAGCAGCATAGGGAAAACTCCCAGAAGCATAAGATTTTGAGAGTTGAGGAAAACAGATTGTCCAGAACAGTAACAAAGTATTTTGTTCTCTTCTGGGCTCAGTTTGGAGAGTAAATATAGAATCATGCCCTTAGATATGATCAAAATAATACTTTTTTGGAACGTGGCTTGGTGGATGGGTGAGTGAAGAGGTATTTGGCAACTAGCCAGGGTTAGGAAAGTCCCTGAGTAATAACTCAATTCTCAGTTAATTCTCTGATTAATTCAACATCTGTTCTGCTGGGTTTAGTCAAATCATTTTATTTTAATGACTCATTAGAACTTATTTGTTATTTATGGAGTCATACACTAGGACTGTTTCTGATACGAGAGGATATTTTCTTTACTAAAATTGCTGTAGAAATGACTTATTCATTTTTTTTCCACTTTTGCCAGGAATGCTTGTTTTTAGATGGCCAGTTGTTGTATCACTTTTTCAGGATCTGTATTATACTTCCAGAGTAGTGGAAGTAGTTAACTAAGAATAAGAAGTGTTCTGTGCTGGAGATGGGAAGTATTTAATTTTAATTCAAAAGATAGCTGATCATATTTTAATAGCAGTTGTTTCCATGGGTCTCTGTGTTGTGGCTATTGAGTGGATACCTCTTAAATATTCACACCTCTTAAATATCATTTGAGCTATTACCTCAAATGATTCAGAACTTGCTTTTGTTTGGTTTTGGTTGAAAATCCCCTGAGCATGCATTAGAGGGAAGTCCACAGATGCTGACCTCTAAAGGACTTTCACACCGGCAGCCAAAAATAAAAACAACTTTTGTGTTATACTAATGCATGTTTTGGAGCCATCTTTTCTTGTTCAGTATATATGGATGACATAAAGGGATGGTGTTGCCTCTAGAATTTGGAAGCTGTTGCTAAGCAACATTCTGCAGATTGTTTCTTTAAAACCTAGGTTAAGAGTCTGAGGCAGGAAACAGGTTGTCTTTTGAAGTTTTTCTCTTGGAATACCTTGCAGTAGGTTCTTTGAAACTGTGGAATAGAAAATTGTAGGTGGCCATCAAATTGGCTTTTATGTGACAAACATTTTAACTTTTAAATTAAAACAGCTGGGGAAAAGAGTCTAAGCATGCTGAATCTGGGGTTGATTCTGAGTTCAAAACTTTGTGTGGCAATGTTTGCATTTTATGGAGTATTAGTAATACAGTATAAGCAGCTCATTGCACACACTTGTATGATTTCAACTAACAAAAAGGGACTAAGAAATTCTAAGTATTACTAAATCTAGCAGGAACACATGATGTGAGGCCTCAGTGACTCACAAAAGCACCCAGAAGTATTGACTGTAGTCCCAGAGCCTTGAAAAGTTGCCACCAAATTGTAATTTTTAATGAGAAAGGATAGGAAAGTTAACGCATCACAACCATATTTCATAAAACTTAATTATATTTAATGAATGAAAATTAAAGCTAACACATTTTCTGCCCTAATCTTGTTTTACTTTTAGAAGTGCAGCAGCCTAATCTCGCCCTTGATCCTAATCTCATCATCCCTGGGGGGTTATAGCATATCTACCCATCAGCTTTTTAAGTGTAGTCAGTCATGTAAAAAGGAAAAAAAAGTAATTGCTATAATATTTAATTCCAGTTGTGTGGCATTGTATTAATTTATTCTAATTTATTAAAACTGGAAGCACTTCCACCCCACATCACGATGCAGAATTAAACTGCAGTTGGCTGAAAGAGAGATTGAATGATAGTTATAAGGATTCATAGCAGAATCTAGTTACTCTGTTTGCAATGTGTGTGTGCCTCTGTGTGTGTGTGTGTGTGTATGTATGTATGTGTATATGCACACACATACACACACACACACACACACATATATATATATATATATATGTATATATATAGGTCTTGGTGTATTCGGGTCTTGTCCCGTGTAAGATTTAGAATACCTTGGCAACGTTTCGACGAGATCCCACTTGCCATCTTCAGGCTGCTGGCACAAGCACAAAGCTGAAGACACCAGCCTGAAGATGGCGAGTGGGATCTCGTCGAAACGTCACCAAGGTATTCTCAATCTTACACGGGACAAGACCTGAATACACCAAGACCTACATACCTTTACCCATGAAAATCTACGAACAACATGTATATATATGTATATATATGTAGATAGATAGATATAGATACACACACACACACACACACACACAACCTTCACTGAAATACACTTCTGAGTTAGCCTATGGCTTGGATAGAAAGTGTATTCTTTTCAGGCATTATGGCAGCCATGCCTATATCCCCCCCTCCCAATCTCTTTGTATAAAAAGATGCTGCCCCTCTACCCCACAAGGCACAGACTGAACAATTACAAATCTCAGTCTCATAAATGTCTCTAATGGCATTCAGGGGGTCACTGGATAAGACTTCTCTGTGGGCCTTCCTTTTTAATCTTGATGAAGCAGAAAAAGTCCTTTGGGCTGTTGGGAAAAACTACCTGTTAAATCCATTAGTTTCCAGGATGGGCTCATGTGAACAATCCAGACACTGGTAAATTCATCCTTGAGACTTCTCAATGGCTTTTGATACACTTGAACATGGTATTCTTTTGATATTCAGCTCAGTGGACTGGGGGCATGAAGGATTGTATGGCAGTGGTTTCCTTTTCTCCTTCAGGATTGGAGTCATGCTGGTGGATTGGTTGATAACAATAACTTGGGGGTTTAATGTGCTTGTTTCTTCTTCTTTTTTCTGCAGTCGTACTTCGTTACAGATTATGATCCCACAATTGAAGATTCCTACACAAAGCAATGTGTAATAGATGAAAGAGCAGCAAGATTAGATAGTAAGTTTCTTATTCATTGTGTCCCTCTATAGGATTTGATTGGGTGTGGAATGCTTATTTAAGAACCAGATCCATTTTCATTATTTGTATTCACTTCTTTAATTGTTCCTGTCTTGAGTTTCTGTAAGCATGTAAAGCCTCTATATACCTGGAAGGAGGAGCATAATTAGTTCCATTTCTTCTTGACAATGATTTTCTATAGTCTTCACATGTAGAAATTAAATCCATGTAACCTTCTACCACCCGTGTATAGAATTATTAGAGAACAGTAATATAGGATGGAGAAAACATCATGTTTGCTTTCCCACAAAGGCATGTTAGAGTTAATTTTTAAAGATTAAATAAAGTATGTGTGGTATGTCAGAGAAACATCCCCTATTGTACCTCCCAGCATTTGACTGTTTGAAGTTTCCTCTTTGTTGACTTTCAATATTGCAGTTAATCTAGAGACAAAGTTTAAAAGAAGCATTGGAGTGTATAACAGAAAGGCATGGGAGTGGGCATGTTTAGTTTAAGAGAATATGCCCTTAGTTTTTAAAAACAGTTTAAACTACAGTTAATGCTTGGAGGTTGTAAAGAAAGTTTTTTAGGTAGGAAAACTAACTAGTCTTCTTCAGTTCTAGATACAGCAGGCCAAGAAGAATTTGGAGCTATGCGAGAACAGTATATGAGGACTGGTGAAGGCTTTCTGCTTGTCTTTTCAGTCACAGATAGAGGAAGGTAATGGAAGTCTGTATGAAATCTATCATGTCTATTGTGGCTAGAATAAACCAACATGGATTACTTAGGAGTATTTGGCCCTGGTTTTCAACACAGTGAATTAATTTTTCTGCAAAAGTCCATAGAAATGTCTGACTAACTCAGTTCAATCAAGAAAATGGTGGATTTAGTTTTCTTGAGTATAGCTTTATCATCACAAAAAAAAGGTGTTTCAGGGCAGGACAAGAAGCAATGGATGGATATAATCAAGTAGAGAAGCAACCTAGTACTAAGGAGAAATTTCCTGACAGTTAGAACAATTAACCAGTGGAACAACTTGCTTCCAAAAGTTGTGGATGCTCCCACACTGGAAGTTTTAAAGAAGAGATTGGACAACCATTTGTCTGAAATGGTATAGGGTTTCCTGCCTAAGTAGGGGGTTGGACTAGAAGACCTCCAAGGTACCTTCCAAATCTGTTAATCTGTTAAGGATTGTGAGATGACAGAACTACTAGCTTGGATAATCCCTAACAGTTTTCTTCCCTTATTTCCCAGTTTTGAAGAAATTTATAAATTTCAAAGACAAATTCTTAGAGTAAAAGATCGTGATGAGTTCCCTATGATTCTAGTTGGAAACAAAGCTGACCTGGACCATCAGAGACAGGTAAGAATTTGATAGGAACAAAATGCCAAATAAATGTGGTTTTTTTATTATAGACTACTATAGGCTACTATAGATATAGAAGAATATATGGCAATGGGTTTAGTTCTTAACATTGCTAGATAGAATGTTTACATTTGAAACTCTGAAGAAGTACTGCTCTAATTATTTTTTTTAGGAGGTTACCTTCTTGATGGATTAATTATTTGCCATCAGGTCGGTGTCAACTTTTAGCAACTACATTCTGGCCCAAAATAGTTTGGGTGGTCTTGCTCTGCAGTTAAGAAGTTTCATACTTAAATATTTAGATAGGAAGTCATTCTTCCTAATTTATGAAAGCATTTCTGCATTAAATCAACTTCTTCTCTGAGCAATTGCCATTTGAATGTTATTCAGGACAATATCTAAGCGATGAGACAATGATCATGACATCATTATTAAAGCATGAGTCTCTTTCCAGTTATGTTTCCAGCATTTCCAATACCAACAATTACTCATAGCATTAGTGACTGAGGATTGTTTTTCATTCGTAGTAGTGATAATAATAACCCTTTCAGAAAATTGATTTGGTAGAATATAACTAAAGAGAGAAGTTATTTTGAAACAAATAGCATGTAAAGAGGAAGTCATTTAGCAATATGGAATATAGTAGTCTCTTCCTGTGAGTGAAAGTAGCTGGCACTTAGGGGGGATACTTCTATTCCCCTTTCCCCATCAACAGCCAGCATCATGGATATCTTGTTGAAGTGATGTCCCAAGTGCCATGACAATGTCATGCAAATGCCATGCAATGTATGGTGGATGATATACAGTACATAATTTGTACATAATGCACATGACAATCACTTACTCTCCTCTCCCCCTGAACACTATGTCCATTCATACATTACCATGTCCATTATCACATCACCATGTCCATTATTAGCGTGGCCAATGATATAGAATGCTCTTATGTACGCACTTATATAGCCTAATTTCTTACAACAAATTGGCTATTAAGCTTCATTGGTTGACACTCTTTATCTTTGCTTAGTCTCTTGTGGGCTCAAATTAAAATGCCTTTTTACTGATCAAAATGATTTAATCACAGTTGATGGGAGAAATTGCATGCCAGCATAATAATTTGTTTCATGGTTAGGACAGAGCCTGAATTAGGTACTCTGGTTACCCAAACACATTGGTGTTTGCTGTTACATACAGCATATCTTTTCTTTATGTTCTCAGGTAACACAGGAGGAAGGTCAGCAATTAGCACGACAATTGAAAGTAACCTATATGGAAGCTTCAGCAAAAATACGGCTCAATGTAGATCAAGCTTTTCATGAACTTGTCCGAGTTATAAGGTAAACTTTGAATTGCAAATGCATAGAAATGCATTTTAATTTCTTTTCTTTAAAAAAATAGATTTTCTTCCTTTCTCTTTCCATTTTATTATTCATGGAGTTTATTCTTTTATTGTTTTATATACAGAGAGGGTCAAAGTCATATGTAAAATTTGCATGTTTTTCTAAAAAAAAACACCAAACTTAGTGTAAAATGCGTTTGAATTCTCTTTATAAGCAGAAGGTATATTGTTTCAGAAGTAGTAATCTCAATAGCATTATCTTCTGTGTCTCACGTAAATAATTTGCCAAGAGTTATAGGATGCTCTGTTCCTTAGATGATATAATGAGCCCATTCTCAGTTGTATGGGCTGGAGAATCCAAAGCATAGGCTGTGTCCTGCTTCCTTGCTTAAAGACAAAGTCAATCAAAGTTTAGTCCAGCCCCCTTTCCACTGCTCATGCCCAGTTTTTGACTCCATCTTCATGCAAAGAGGACACGAGGAGAGAGTGATCAGAAAGAAAGATAGAAAATATAGGATTAATGCTTTGGATTCTTCGAGCATTAAAGAGAAAGAAAAAGAGTGGAAGTCAGCAAACTGTGAGTAATGAAGTGGGCGAAGACGCAAATAGAGAGAGCCAGGATCCCAGACCAAGCCACTTAAAAGGCAAGTGGCAGCAGCCTCAGTAAGAGTGGGAGGGCTCTCGATTGGCTAGCAGAGAAAGGAGGGCTAGTTAACAAGCTTTCGGCCATCCCGTAGTCACAAGGCAAAGAGAAAGCGGGGAAGACCGGCAGTCTGCTGTAGAAAGGCAAAGGGAGCCTTTAAACAGCCAGGAGCCCCCACAAAGCCTCCAGCGTTCCCTTTGATAGGAGCAGACTCAGTCAGCGAGAGAAAGGGAGGCTAGAGTCCATACTCAGTCTAGGCTCAGCATACTCTTTAGAGGAGCATTTGCTGAGCAGAAGAAAGAATGAAGAGAGAAGAGAGGAGGAGAGAGAGAGAGTAGAGTTCAAAGGGACTCAGAGAAGCTGGGAGATCTTCAGAAAGACCTCTCAGCAGGATGTCTAAGGCAGATGAGAGAGAGGCATTCGAGAAGAAGTGCTTCACAAGGGAAATTCCAGCTCCGACAGGCAGACCATTGGCAGCAAAGCTCCAGGAAAAGAGCGCAACACTAGAGGGCACTGAAGAACAGTTTTTTCAGCCTGCTCTTGTGTGGAAGAAAAGATGTGTGAAACAAAGAAGCCCTCAGGAATGCAGTGAGGAACAGGAGCCCTCCCCCAAGAGAAGGAGGCTAATAGCCGAGGCCAGCTTTACTCCCACAGCAGTGGGAGTCAGAGAACAGTCCCTTAGAGAGGAGATGTGGGCCATGATTAGAGAGATTATGGCAGAAGTCAGGGAGGGTCAAGGTAACAGACCCAGCCTGATACATAGCGGGAGAAGGCAGGATGCTCATCATCCTACTCAGGCAGGAGAAGTAAGGGAGGAACAGGACTTCCAGAGATACAGTTCCAGTATATCATACACTCACAGTGTCAGGAGAGGATGACCACAGGGAGTCAGCCTTTTCAGATGAAGAGGTAAATGAAGCAGAGAGCCCAGCATTCACAGGCCTATTCTGCCACAGAGAATCACAAGGACAGAGGGGTCTGAGTTAGAACCATCTGACCCCAAAGATAGGCTTTTTGCTAGAACCAAAGTTGAAAGTGAATCCATACCTTCACCTGAATTGTTCAGGGAAGTGATGGAAGGACAGTTGGACAGACCAGTCATTTTCCCCACTCAAGAGGGAATGAGAAGAGATTTTATAATGCGGAACTAGTGGATCTAATTCTAGGTCCCATGATAGACAGTCCAGTGGCAGCCTCCACGTCAGCTACAATGCTGGCTAATGAAGCTGAGGATGGTCTAAAAGGGGAGGACAAGAAAACGGAGCAGACCCTTCAAAAGGTTCACCAGGCTGCGGCATGGTCTGTAAAAGCAACATCACACGGCATCCTTTTTCAGCAGAGCAGTCCTGATATGGCTTGAGCAGATGCAGGAAAGGCTACCACCTGGCGATCTTCGATTGCAACAGGACTTGAACAAAATAGCTGCAACGGAGTTCATAGCAGACGCCACACTCAATGGGGTCAAGTATGCAACTAAGGCCATAGCAGCTTCAGTGGCTGCAAGGCGCCTAGTTTGGCTTCGTCACTGGCAGGAGGATCTGAGACATAAATGGAAGCTGGCATTAACTCCAGTCAAAGGGGACAAACTTTTTGGGGATGCCATTGAGCCATCATTGATAGAAACCAAGGACAAGAGGAAGATCTTGCCAAGGAAATTGGGGCGATCTTCACCATATACACGGCAACAACCCTTTCCTTCCACTGTGGGTGACTTTAGCCACTCCTAATACCCACAGAGGCAGTACACACAAACCCTTACTAGACATCCAGACAGGTCAGGATTTAGGGATAGGGGTGGGAAGACAGCCTTTCAAGAGTTCAATCAGCAGGGCCTTCCGGCATACAAAGTGACGGCCGAAACAACGCACCCATCAGTAGGAGACTGGGCTTATTCACCGACCGATGGGAGACAACAACAATGGACAAGTGGATCCTAGACACAATAAGAAGAGGCCTAGTTCTGGAATTCCTCTCCACACCTCCAAGCTCATTCAGAAGATGCCCAATGCCAAGAGACAAAGCCAAAGGACTAATTATGGAAACAGCAGTGCAACATCTGCTGGACATTCAGGTGGTACAAGTGGTACTGGAGAACAAACAGGGACAAGGGTTCTACTCAAACCTGTTTGTTGTACAAAAGGCTTTGCGGGGGGTGGAGACCAATTTTGGATCTCAAATTACTAAACGGCTACATAGTATACAAGAGATTCTAGATGCAATCCCTGCAATCTATACTAGGGAGCATCCGGGAGGGGGATGTCCTAACATCAGTAAACTTCACAGATGTGTACCTACACATACCTATTACCAAGAGGCACCAAAAGTTCCTGTGGTTTGGTTACACAGGAGGACACTACCAATACAGAGCTCTACCATTTGGACTGTCCTCGGCACCAAGGACATTCACCAAGGTACTAGCAGCAGTAGCAGCTTTTCTCAGGACAAAGCCCATATGGGTCCAATGCTACTTGGACGACATATTAATACAGTCAACATTGATCTAAGAGCAAAGAGTGATCTAGAAACCACAATACAGACATTACAAGAACATGGCTTTTTAGTGAATTTCGAAAAGAGCCACTTAGAACCGACAAGGCGTTTACAACACTTAGGAACAGTAATAGACGCCAACTCCTGTGAGGTTTACCTGTCACAGGAATGACAGGGCAGCATAAGGTCATCAGTACATCAAGTGGTCACAGCCCCAGGTGTGACACTGGACTTACTGTCACAACTATTATTAAAGATGATATTGTGCATCTCGATGGTACCTTGGACCAGACTGCAGGCAAGGACCTTGCAGTGGTTCCTATTACCTTACCAGAGAGCAGGCAAGGGCAATGCTGGAACCAAGGTACAAATTCCTCCCAGAGTGAAGCAGTCACTCCAGTGGTGGAGATGATGAGGGGATGTGGATTCAAGAAACCCATCTGACTGACTATCACAACAGATGCAAGTTTAGTAGGCTGGGGGCCCACTGTCAGAACCAGATTACACAGGGTCAGTGGTCTCAGTCAGATCTCAGGAACAACACCAACTGGTTAGAGCTCAGGGCATCTCACCTGGCTCTAAGGGCCTTCAAGTCAGTGATAGTGGGACAGTATGTATTGATCCTGATGGACAATGTGACCACCAAGGCACATATCATCAGACAAGGGGGTATTCACTCCCTAACACTCATGCAAGAAGCAGAGCGATTGGGCCGCTGGGCGGAGACACATCTTCTATCGATCAGGGCAGAACACATACCAGGAGTAGAGAACATTCAGGCAGATTGGCTCAGCAGAACAACGGTTGACCACTCAGAGTGGCGCTTATACCTGGACCTGTTCAGGGAACAGTTGCACAGATTCGGGAGAGTAGTCCTGGACCTGTTTGCAACACCAGCAAATGCACAACTCCCAAGATTCTACTCGAGATTTCCAACACGGGGAGCGGAAGGAACCAATGCGCTCCAAGGAGCATGGCCAAAGGGGCTGCTTTATGCATTTCCCCCACTTCCGTTAGTACCAAAGGTAATCAAGAGAGTGATAGAGGAAGGGGCAGAGGTTTTAATGGTAGCACCTCACTGGCCCAGGAGGTCTTGGTACGCGGATCTGGTAGATCTGTCGGTATCCAGACCATGGAGAATTCCCAGACAGGGTAGAGCTGAACCAGGGAGCCAGCATGTCTTAAAATGAGGATTAATAGATTGAGAAATAGTTTCTTTTCCAAGGCAGTTGTCAATTGTCTTGAATCAAACAGTGCATTTGTGATTTAGTCCTATTATTATTATTATAATTATTTTAATTTTTAAATACACTGTAGTGTGATTGTGCTGTGGTGTTTGGGGCACTGTGCTGGAGTAGCTTTCAAATTTCATTGTATTTGTGGAATGCAATGACAATAAAGGTATTCTATTCATACCACACCTGGAGCCACAATGGCTTCAAAAAACCATATGGAACTTGAGAGGGCCACACTAAGGCAATTAGAGTGTTCAGCCAATGTGATACAAACACTCCAGGCCTGCAGGAGGCCATCGACCAACAGAATTTATGATGCTACCTGGAAAGCATTTGGAACTTGGTGTTCCAGAAAACAAATAGACCAAACTCAGTGTTAGTTACACAAGTGCTGGACTTTCTCCAGGAAGTCTTGGAAAAGGGCTTAACCCCTAACACTGTTGTGGTTAGCCAGCAGCAGGTGCAGATGGCTGAGGAGAACGATGACTCTGATAAGGGGCCAGGACCATCAGGGAGTGGACTGCTGCCTTCAGGGATTGTGGGGGCTGGCAGCAGTGACAAGAGGGTTCCCGAGGAGCATGTGCCAAGTGCGCGTGAGTGCAGGATGGTTCATAGAAGAGAACAGCTGGAGCAGCACAGGCAACTCGGGAGTAAGGATGCAACATAATAGCCCCTCCCTCCAGGGAATATAAGCCTGGTTTCAAAAAGTTTTTGCTTTTGCAGAAAGCAAAAACGTTCTAAGGACCCAGCATTGTGTGTGGAGACTCTGGCTTATCTGAAAAATTCTGTCAAGGCTTTTCTGGTTGGACTAATTGGCTGCAAGCCATCTTTTATCTACAAAGAAGTTATTTGTAGATTAAAGCTGAGAAGGTTTGAGTTGCTGCATTGGTTTGAGATTTTCTCACTGATAACAGGGTTGAGTCAGAACAAACACCTTATGGAGGCAGGTGGTTGCGATAGCATCAGTATTGGGTTGCGGAACCTCAGAGTCCCTCTCATGACATCTCCTAATCCACATGTTCACCAGGGGAGCAACCAATCTAAAGTCACCAGTGATACACAGGTACCCCACTTGGGACTTGACAAGGGTGCTGAGGGTGCTCATGACTGAGCCCTTTGAACCACTAAGGTCAGTGGGATTACCCTCACTCATCCTTAAGGTGGCCTTCCTAGTAGCCATTACATCAGCTAGAAGAATATCAGAGCTAGCAGCATTATCTGTGAGGGAGGACCTCTGTATAGTCCACCCAAACAGGGTAATATTAAGATTAGATCCGACCTTTATCCCAAGGATCAATTCTACATTCCATAGAGCGCAGGAGTTAGCACTACCAGACTTCTGCCCAGAACCAGTCCATAGCCTAGAAAAGAAGTGGCACTCCTTAGACATAAGGAGGGCTATACACATTTATATTAAGAAAACAAGACCCATTAGAAAAATGGAGAATTGTTCATTTCATTTAGACCGAGTTCGTTGGGACAAAAGGTTTCACCATCAACCATAGGCAGATGAATCAGGACATCTTTCACAAGAGCTTATGAAAGCCAATCATTGCAGTTGCTGGGTAAGATAATGGCACAGGAGTGCAGCCACATCAGCGGCATGGAACACACAGGCCTCGATTGAAGGGATCTGTAGGGCTGCAACGTAGTCATCACTATCTCCATTCATCAGGAATTATAAACTGGATACATTCGCATCAGCGGAAGCATCCTTTGGAAGAAAGGTGCTACAAAAAGCAGGAGATGGGGGCTTGGGACAAGGAGTTGGCCCACTCTCAGGACAATTAGCTTGGATACGTCCCACGCTTTGGATTCTCCGATCCCTGCAACTGAGAAAGAGCGTTGGTCTTACCTGAAACGCATCTTCTAGTTGTACGGGAGGAGAATCCAAATCCCACCCTTAGAGAGTTAATCCAGAGCACGGAATGGTCAAGAAACAGCACCAAGAACTCTCCAAGTCAATCATCAAAAACTGGGCATGTGCAGTGGAAAGGGGGCTCGACTAAACTTTGATTGACTCCATCTTTAAGCAAGGAAGCAGAAGACAGCCCAGGCTTTGGATTCTCCTCCCATACAACTAGAAGATGAATTTCAGGTAAGACCAATGCTCTTTTCAGTAATATAACTCTAACAATGGATCAACATAAACATTTTTTTCCAAATCAGTTTTCAGTTCATTTTTAATCAGTTTCTTAAAAGAGAGTGCTTATTTTTACTACCGTGTTTCCCCGAAAATAAGACACTGTCTTATTTTTTTTTGGCTCCCAAAAACACACTAGGTCTTATTTTCGGGGTAGATCTTATATATTTATGGTGCCAAATAGTGGGTGTGAGTGTGTAGGGGGGTGTTTCGGTGCACGGTTGCTCCCTGAAAAGTCTTCCTGGAACTGGAGATTTACACTAGGTCTTATTTTCGGGGTAGGTCTTATATTAGGGCAGGTTTAGGTAGTGCTAGGTCTTATTTTCGGGAGGTCTTAAAACACGGTATTAGCATGACATTCTTTGGAAAGTTATTTTTGTTCAGAACTCTCAATTTGATGGATGAAACTTTTCTCAAGATTTGGAATCTCTTTTCTTTACCATCCTTGCTTTTTGTTATTGTCATCAATAAAAATTGCCTGCTGCTAAATACTTTGAATATACCAGAGACCTTTGTTTATTATCATTTTTTATCATATCATATCCATATTGGCATTATGGAATTTATACTTCTGCTAAGATTTTTTTAAATTAAAAGTCTTTGGATATGACATCTCACATAGAAAGTAGCCTAAACTGGGTTACATATAAACAATGATATCATTCTAATGTCAAGAAGAATAAAAATAAAATGAAGAACTATCCATTCAGATAGCAATATCAGGGGGAATTAGTGGTTAAAAAAGTAAAAAGAGATGTGTTATACGATACCTGAAATCCATCACTACTGAGGTATACAGAGGAGAGGTGATTCTGAAACATAGTCCATGGAAAAGGACATCAGCATCACAACCTACATCTAAACACTAAAACACAGAAAACAAAATTCCCTGCAAAAATTGTAGAGACCCAAGAGTCTGATGTAATGGAGACTTGCTTGATCCCAAATTATTAAGGCTTTCTTTGTATACTAATGCAGGCATCTTAGCCTAACGCACTACAGATTTCCTGATGATACTCATTCATTAGTGTGACTAAAGATCTCCCTGTCCATTAAGGAGGCAGAACTTAACTGGAATGATCTAAAATTGGGATGGTGGGAAAAGATTATGTTTAGTTTTTTTGGTGGGGAGTGCTATAAAGGGCCTTGGTGGCTCAGGCTGTTAAATGCCTGCACTTAAGATCCAGCTGTCTACAATTACTGTAGGCTCAAATCCCACCAGGCTCAAGGTTGACTCAGCCTTCCATCCTCTCGGGGTAGGTAAATTGAGGACCCAAGATTGTTGGGGGCAGTAAGCTGACTTTGTAAAAATGCCGCTTAGTAATAAGCAGGCATATACAATGGAATGAAGGCTATTGCTGAGCACACTGGGTTGTATCCCAAAAAATTGTAAGCCGCCCTGAGTCTTCGGAGAAGGGCGGGATATAAATGTAATAAAAATAAATATAAATAAATAAATAAATAAAGCAGATGACCCTGATCAGATCTGTGAATGGGGCTGGGTTTGCAGGGAGAAGCCTTGGAAAGGTTCTAGAGCAGTCTGTAGATATGAGGCATTTGTTAGTAGGCAATAGATATTACATTCCTCTCTATCCTACAATATCGTTTTTTAGGAGCAGCTGTATAGTCAGGCTGCATTGTCATAACCAATCCTTTAATGTTTGTGTGTTTGTTTCCAAGTTTGGTCTTTCTGTAAAGGTTGCATGGATTATCTTCTTGCTACTTCCTGCAACTATTATTTTGTGATGGGCTTAGGATGGTTCTGTGATTAAATGGTGACATCAACCTGAGTCTAAAATATTGGAAATCCAATGTCCTGTCCTTTGAAATATGACCAGAAAAGTTAAGCCTGGAACATAGAAGTTGAGTATGCCAACTAAATATTGGCAGGATATGCTATAGTATAATAAGAGCGGATGCTAGAATGGAATCATTCAGGATATTGCTGACAAGAAGTTCTGTGCAAAATGTGAGCAACTATCTAAATGGCCCATCTCAGTTAAACCCATTAGTGTGAAAAAATTCACTTCCACCCACTTTACTTTTATGCGGGTGCAAAGTGCTGTAATTGGTCTGGGCTCAGTGGATTCCAGTTGGACTTTAGAAAAGCAAGACAGGAAGAAAATGGACTCATTTGAGCTGTGGTGCTGGAGGAGACTCCTGGGTAGTCCTTGGACAGCAAAGGTGACTAACAAGCAAATAACTGGAATGCCTAACACCAGTCATGTCACTGGAAGGCAAAAATCACAAAACTGCGTCCCACTTATTTTGGGCCATGTCATGCGAGAGAATTCACCGGAGAAAGCAATTATGTGCAGAAGAGTTGGTGGTACAACCAGGCAACCGAAGAACATGGACACCATCAAAACTGGCACCAGCCAAAGCATAAAATAATTCAGAGAAGTAATGCAAGATCGTGGAGAGACCTGACCCATAGAATTACCAAGATTTGGACATGACTAAATGGATAACATCTTCCTCCATGAATTCCTAAAATTCAATTTTAGTCCCATTTTGGAGGGATGGGTGCATGGGAGGAACCATCTGGCATTGGCGTGTATGATCCAATCAGAGATAGTTGGAGCAATGCATAAGCTAAGCAGACTTAAATGTGGAACTGCAAGGATTGAAGTCCTAAGCTTTATTTGAATTTTTTTTCTTTCGTAGGAAATTTCAAGAACAAGAATGTCCTCCTTCCCCAGAGCCAACGAGGAAGGAGAAGGACAAGAAAGGGTGCCATTGTGTCATCGTCTAAAGATCCTTTAAAACAAGCTATCGACTGCCAGATTAATTCTCCTCACTTTTCTTCTTGTGTGTCTTGATGTTTTGTCTTGCTTTATGTGTGCATGTTGTATAAATGGTCACCAAAATAGCCTTAGTTGGAAAGAATCAGACTGGTCCAGACCTAGAAGACACCTTAGTCATCTCACATCAGAGGTCAATACACTAAGGCTTCTTTTAATGCTCCCAAATTCTTTTTCCTTATGTCAAGAAACTTGCACTTTGTGGAGTTTTATTCACAATGGACAAAAGGTAGTTTTAGGAGTCTATTGAAGCTTAAAATGGCTCTATGGGTATCTCCCCACCCCCCCATGAGATCTTTGTTGATCATACTCGAGAGAGAGAGAGAAAGAGTTCTCTAATCAATATGTAGAGTATTTTTTTAAAGAGTAGATTGGAGGTTTTACCCTTTGATTAGATTAGACAACAAAATTCAGCCTGCCTTACAGGAAGCCAATACACTGAATTTCATTGGCAAAGTTTTGTGTTACAGCTCTTGTTTATGCTGCAGTTTTTTCCAGTGCTCAACTGTCTACTGTATTTATTTTATGGCTCCAGCAATAGCTACAGGATTATTAGTTTTACAGCTTTATGGCCAAATACCTGGGCTCATTATGGACTGGAGCATTTTAGTTTTAAATAATGTTACATCATGGTTTGGAATAAAATTGTGTCTTCCTTTTGTATTTCCAAGTAGGAGATTCCAGAAAAGTTAATCTGTACCTTTTGTTTTCCATGTAATATAAAAAGAGGATTTTGCTCTTTCCATTGTCAGATGATTAAATGTTTTTTGCTATATACTTTTATACATTATTTTCTTATCAAACTAGTTAACAAGTATTTTTATATGTTTGTAAGCAAATATGCTTTCACAGCATAAGTTGTGTATATGTAAAGATGAGTATTTAATTCTCACAGTATACTTTCAACTGATGGAACTACGTAATGCAAGATTTGTAGAACTGTGGTAGAACCTCTTTCTTGTTCCAGCTTTACTGAATGATGGCAGGCAGATGTCTGCCCAATATACAGTAACCATTATCGTATCATGTTTTTCAAAACACCTTCCGTATGCTTCACAAATGACTGACCATTATATAACTATTAAACTGTACAAGTGTTTAACTGAATGTTCAGTGGGCGATATCCAACTTTAAAGTATGCTAACTATGGTTAAGAATTTTGGGTTTACTCTGTGGGATTACATACTTAATGGGATCGATAGTTTGTCATTTTCTGAAATTGTAAATGAGTGCCATACTGATTATTTCACAAAGTTTGATTCTTTGATTATTCAGTATAGTCTTAAGTAACATTAGACTGATTTTAAGGCAATAAATGACAGGTCCACAATGGGGAGTTAAAAAGACCTCAGATAACCATTTTCAGGCTGAAATTACTTAAAAAGCAGGCCAATCAGAATGTTCCAAATTCATCTATAATATAAAACTGAACAGAGTTGCTTTATGATTTAAATTATGTTGTGACCATATACTAAACAAATTATTGAAACAGAACTTGAGCAAAGAATATTTTAAAACTGCACACACATTCACAGCACAATTGCAGTAGGAGGCCATGGTTCTCCTTAACACAGCTTCTGGTACTGTAATTACATATTTATAAAATAAATAAAACCTCCACTCCCTGTGACATTAGGGACACATATAATTTGGGCAACAGTATGGAATTGATGTGCCACTGCTGTTTCCTGAGATTTTTAACTTTTCAGACCAAAATGCAACTCTATTATAGTATTTTCTGGTAGTCTTTCCTACTAGGATTAACCAGATTTGATCCTGCTTAACTTTTTGAAATCAGCTAATGTTAACCAAGTGAGTACACATGAGCTGTCATTTACAAAACGAAGTGGAGTAGGCAAGATAAATTTAGAAACATTTGCTCTTTTTGAGTAAGAAAAGCAACATTAGTGTACAGTGGCAAAAACAATCAGGAACCTTTTATCTACCAGATTCCTGGTGTTTTGCTCTTCCTTGATGAGAAACTGATTGATGTATACATTAAAGTGCACAATTATATTGAAATCTATGTTTGTTTGTTTTTGGCTTTCCTGTACTGATGACGATCAGTAAGAAGTTTTCCCCATATTGCAAAATCAATTATCTCATTACAGTGATTGTAGAACTTTAAGAAAACATTGTGCAAACTTTATAGACTGCAGAAAAGTCCGCTTCATGTGATGGCCTAACAATCATGTCTTTTCCTTTGTCCTGTCCCAAAGCTCTGAGCACCTATCCACAACCAAGTAAATCAGGCCTAATTAATGTGGCTTTATTAGAGCATTGCTATGTTACAAAAATATAAAATTTTTATAAAACTGCATGTGTTTATGATTCTCTGACATCTTTGAATATTCTTTGAGGAGAGGTTAGAACTCATATCATTTTTCATAGGTGTTATCCACTGAATTAAAAAAAATCGATTGAGATTTTAATTCCCAGGAAGAAAAGTTCAGAGTTTGGTAAATCCCTTCTGGTTATAGAGGTGATGATTTAATGTATGTTCAAAACACACTGCCCAGTCTCCAGAGGAAGAAGAATAAATTGTAATAGCTGAGAAACTGACATTTTATAAAGATCAGTTAAATTCTATGTGAGTATAGATTTTTGGATTTCAGCTCAAGAAAAGAAAAGAAAAATCAGAATAACAAGCTTCATTGTGAGCCTAATCTTAGACGCTAAAGGTGGTACATTCCCCGAATCTTCCTGCTCTTAAATTATTTAAATAACATGCAAACAAAAGCTGAAATGGTGATAATAATGTGGGATCAATAATTTCATAAAAAGTGATCTGAAATGCAAGTGGTTTGTGTAAATTATATATACTTGTACACTTTTAAATATTGCCCTATTATGCTTGCATAAATTTAAAGTTAGAGCACTTCATCATACTGCTAAAATAACTAGTCAAGCACAGTACACATTAATTCTCTTTTGTACAACGTTTTTTAAAATTTGGAATGCAATCAATTATTGATAACTTCTTTTCCCATTTTGAAAAATTGTGTTTCAGTGGCATCCAACATTCCTTTGAGAAAACTGAAAACCATTAGGTAAAGCCTTCAATCACCTTCCAAGAACTGCATGTATGGAGAAACAATTAGACGAATGGGATGGTTCGTCTGTTTGTCTCCTTTCCTGTAGCACTTTCTGCAGTTCTACACAGTTCCATTTCACTGATGGGGTGGACCCCACTGCAGTTCAGGTTGTTCACTGAGAAGAGAGGGAAGTAATTCATAATTCTGTTTCCCTGCAGCTTCAGATGGTCAGAACGAATAGCGGTACTCCAGCTGAATTCTTCCCTCAGCAACCATAGGAACAGGGTCCATTACATCCTGAAAAAGGAAGAATAAGCGCCAGCAGTTAATGTCAGGCAATTGCCACAGCACTAAAGTAAATTGGAATTGACTCACTTGTAGCCCTAAACTGTCAATTGCATGCCCCACTTCAGTAGAAGTTAGGGTGAAAAATACTAAAGCAAAATAGCTTCTTTCAGTCTGCCTGCCCACAGAACAATTGTGGAGATAGATATACATGAAATGCAGACTGCAACCTACATTATTTTTCAAGTTTGGTCCTGGACCAGAAATTCCACCTTTCAAGTAGAGACCACTTGATGTCTGTTGTTAGTCCAGACCAAAATTCCCAGTACTTTTAATATATAACCTTCCAAAATGTTCTGTGGAGCAAGAAGCAAATGGTCAAGTCAACCTTGCAAGGAGACCATGGGACATGATAACAATCACAAGTAAAAAAAAATCAAGAGGTATAATTTATTCAGGTACATCTCTCTTATAATTGGGGCAAGGGGACACAAACCATTAAGACTTAGGCTTTCTCTTCCACCAATTACGGTATATCTGAGGTCTTCAATATTCTGCTGGTTTCGTTGTAATTTTTTCCAAGCGCAGTTTTCAGTCCAACAGAATGAACACAATGCAGTTCTTTTTTTTAAAGTGCCTTACACACAGAATAGGGTTCATATAAATTATTCACACTTTGGGAGGTGTGCATTTAGTCCCAGAAACTGCACTATGGGGACGCTCTAACTTGAAGCACTTTGGAGTGCTGGACTACGTTTTCCACAATTCTCAGCTGATGTGACTCCTGATTGGATTGAGGCTTTGCAGTAAGAGTTTTTTGCCATCACTGGAGGGTATCCAGTGGGTGGAAAGGTGTAATGGGTTTTCTTAAAAACATTTTTATAAGTTTTTAAAAAAGCACAGAAATCAGGCTAAAACATTAGCTGAGAAGTTACAGAGTAGATGGCTGATTTACTCTTTTGATGCATGAGATGCTAGATTCATCCTGGAGACGCTCAGTGGGTACTTCATATTTCCAAACAAGTGATTTCTGACTCAATTTGATTCTGTGCTATCAAAATCTCTAATGAAGACCCTGGATTGGGTTAGTGGCTGATCGGATCAAGCATCCTGTATGTGAATGTGGCCAGTGAGAATATTGGAATGCTGCCCAGAAGTTTTGTTCTCTTATGGCCCTCCATATAGACACATACACATGAGATAGTAATACTAAGATTGTCACGGTGTGTGTGACAGCCAGAATGAACATATATGTTAAGAAGTCTATTTTCCAGTGTCCTCAAGTCACACAGATGGGCCTTGTATCATTAAAAATAAATCCAGGCATTATTTTTGCACTCTAGAGCCAAAAATTATGAAACACTTCAATATGAAGGAAATAGATGCAAGAAAAGATGGGAAACAAAAAAATAGCAAAATGTTGATTTTGGTTTCTAATTGACACACGATTCCTACCCTTTATCACTGTCCTTTTTTTTAATTCCACCTCATTTGTAAAGCCCTTGAAAAGCTCAATCCATTCCTCCAGCAAACTAAGGAAGTAGTTATAAAATGTCATTGATAAGTGTTTTCTCCTAGTCTTACATTCGATGAAATATAGATTGTAGCTCCATGAAGGCAGGAACCAATTATTTTGCTACTCTTACTTTAAAACGTTCTATCTGTTGATGTTATGATATAACAGTAATAAAGTAGATTTTACAGAAATGTTGGTGCTCCCCCATTCCCACACACATACAAAAAAGTCTTACTATCGTTACTTTGTAGCTCAATGTGATCAGATTGGCTGTGAGAAAATCCTCTCTTCTTTAAAAATTTGGTGTTTTGAATGTTGGAAAAATGACTCTAGTCTGCGGAATTAAATTCTTGAAAGCACTGGCTTTTAAGCAGGAAAAATACAGAATAGAATAGAACAGGGATGTCAAACTGGATTTCTTCGAGGGCTGGAACAGCATTGCAGTTCTCTGCAGGGCGGCAGCAGCGGGGGAAGGGTGCCAGAGGCACCGTGGGCCAGTCCTTTGATATTTCCGGGCCAGCCCCATGGGCCGGATTTAAGCACCTTGAGTTTGACACCCCTGGAATAGAATAACAGTGTTGGAAGGGACCTAGTCCAACCCCCTACTTATGCAAGAAACCCTATACCTTTTCAGACAAATGGTTATCCAATCTCTTCTTAAAACCTTCCAGTGTTGGACATTTACAACTTCTGGAGGCAAGTTGTTCCACTGATCAATTGTTCTAACTGTCAGGAAATTTCTTCTTAGTTTTTGGTTGCTTCTCTCCTTGATTCAGAGGTGGTATTTAGCAGGTTCTGACCAGTTCTGGAGAACCAGTAGTGGAAATTTTGAATAGTTTGGAGAACTGGCAAATACCACCACTGACTGGAGATTTTACAGTATCCTTCCCCTGCCATGCCCACCAAGCCACCCGCACGGAACCAGTAGTAAAAAAAAAATTGAATCCCATCACTGCCTTGATTAGTTACCATCCATTGCTTCTTGTCCTCCCTTTGGGTGCTTTGGGAATAGCTTGACTGCCTCTCCTTTGTGGCAACCCCTGAGATAATGGTGGTGGGTTTTTTTTGCCCAGACTCAAACTTTCCAGACTTGTAAGATTGATGTCAGCCTTCCCAGGTAAACCAGACCAAAAAGATGATCAGATAAGCTAATTCCTTACTTCATTGTAAGGCAACATTAGCACAATCTTGCAAAGTCTTTATACGTGTACAAATCTACTTCTTGCCTCCATTACTGAAAAGGGGTGAAAAACTAGGGATGGATCCTTCTGAGCTTCTTTCTCTTATTATGCAGCTGCGGGCAACGTCCTTTCTTATCTGATTGTTCCTAGGCAGCATCTTCACTCTCAAGGTCTTTCTCACATCGATACAAGCATTATTTTTTGCATTGTTCTTTGCATAGATTGTGCTGGGAACTCTGACTCAACCGTTTTCTTGTAAGTGTTGACATTTGAATCAACTATTTGTCCAGCAGAGGGAGCTTAAACATACAGCAGACAGAAACATTCTCTCTTAACAATTGGAATAGGAGAAGAAACTTGGCTGCCAGTTGATTTTTTTTATTTTTACTGTTTATAGTTCTAGTCGGTGGGAATGGAAGGAGGACAATGTAAACTGGTCAGCAACTGCATTAAGTAAGTTTGTAGATTATAAGATATTCACAACAATAATGTCTGAAAGGTTGAAAGTAGTACTAAATGATCTTACACATTCAGATCAGAATGGCTTTCTACCTTCCAGACAGATAAGAAATAATACAAGAATAGTACTATAAGGCCCACCTGGAAAAGCAGGCAGCATTGATTTTCTTGGATGCTCAGAAAGCATTCGATAATCTCAATTGGCAGTTCCTAATTCAACAGGTAGAGAATATGGGGTTTGGAATCAAATTTAGAAAAATGATCAGCACTGTATACTCAAACCAAAAAGCCAAGGTGATTATAAATGGAGAGACTACGGAAAGTTTTAAAATAAGGAAGGGTGTACAGCAGGGATGTCCAATGTCACCTCTACTTTTCATTTTGACTCTGGAAGTGCTATTAACCCAGATCAGACAAAACACGGAAATAGGTGGATTGAGGATTAAAGGAGAAGAATATAAAGTACAGGCATTTGCGGACGACCAGGTGTTTTTTATTGAAGAACCAATGGAGACAGGGATAAATTTATTACAAGAATGGAAGGAATTTGGGGCAGTAGCAGGATTAAAAATTAATAAGGAAAAAACCAAAATATTAGCTAAAAATTTGACAGAAAGACAGAAAAAAGACTTAGAAGAAAAAATGGGATTGCAGATGGTAAAAAAACCTAAATATTTGGGAATTTGGCTATGTCCTCTATAAAGGAGGACAATTATAAGAAATTACTTCAACAGATAAAGAAGGACCTGACAAACTGGGGGAAATTACAACTGTCTTTATTAGAGCAGATAGCAGCGATAAAAATGAATATTTTACCGAAATTACTGTACTATTTTCAGACAATTCCTATAAAATTAGATAGAAGATTTTTTCAGGAGCTAAACAAGATAGTTATGAAATTCATATGGCTGGGTAGAAAAGCACAAATAAGTCTAAAAACACTACAAGACAGTAGAAGTAGAGGCGGACTTGGACTCCCAAAATGGGAACTGTATTACCAAGCAGCAGTACTATTATGGGTGAAGGAATGGATAAATCTGAAAAACAAAAGAATTTTGGCAATTGAGGGCCACGACCTCCAAGCAGGGTGGCATGCCTTCTTATGGGACAAAAAAAAAAACCAAGACACATTCATAATTCCATAGACATTTGGTAAGAGAATCACTACTGCAAACTTGGGAAAAGGTAAAAAGAAAACATACGAAGATACCAAAATGGGTCTCACCAATGGAAGCGATATTACATCCAAATGTGAGAGACACAAGAAAAATGGTCAGATATGAAGAACTATTAGGTAATCAGGGGAAGTTAAAATGATTGATAAATTAAAAGAACAAGACATAATTAAAGATTGGTGGTCATACTTACAAATTCAGACAAAATTTAGGAAGGACTTAGAACAAGAGATAGGAAAAGGACTTACAACAACTGGACCAAATTTTGACAGGCAAGTAGATAAAATTTATAACAAGAATGTATAACTATTTGTTGGAAGTAGAATTAGAAGAGGAAATAGTAAAGGGATCAATGACTGCCTGGGCAAAAAAAGTAGGGCGTAATATAAATTTAGAGGATTGGGAAAAAATGTGGATTGACAACTGTAAATTGACATTGTCAACAGCATTTGAAGAAAATCAATATAAAATGTTTTGTAGGTGGCACCTAGCTCCAGTAAGACTGGCCAAGATGTATCCAAACACAAAAACAGAACGTTGGAAATGTAAACACAAAGAAGGAACATTCTTCCATATGTGGTGGCAGTGTCCAGAGGTTAAAAAATATTGGATGAGGGTACAAAGATGGTTATTAGAAATTACAGAGCACAAATTAGAACTCGAACTGGAAATATTCTTATTAGGAATAATTAAGGGAAAATTGAGCAAGGTCATCCGATACATCATTATACATATAACTGCGGCGAGAATAGCTTTTGCACAGGGATGGAAGAAGAAAAGATACCATCTGAAGAAGACTTGACACAAAAAATAATGGATTGTGTGGAACTGGATAAGCTCACATGGAATTAAGAGGCAAAGATGATTCAGACTATTATACGGTTTGGGATAGGTGGTACAAATGGGTGGAGGATAGAAATAAGAGCTGATGTTTATGTATAAAAGGAGAGGTATGTATTAATAATGACATGAACACTGTTAATGTGAATAGAGATTTATATTTTTGTTTTTAAAAAATAAAATATTTAAACATAAGTAAGTTTGTAAGACAATTACATCAAAAGTAATTGCTTAAATAAGACAAGGCACCAGAATGGTTTTCCTTTTTTAAAAAAAAAATGCCATTTTTTTTTTGTTCAGTGGCAAAAGTGCTTGGACCCATTCTTCAAGAACTCTCTTTAGGAAGAACAATGGCAATGCCATTTCCATGTTAGCAAGTTAAAATCTTTGCTAAGGAAACACATTTAGTGCTTATTAAACCAAAATTCTATTCAACGACGGCTCAAAATCTGTGTGGGTCTAAAGAAAATGTGGCTGTGCACAAACCATCCATCCATTCCCACCATTTCAGCAGGCTGGTGGGAGGATCTAGATTTGTCTTGAATGCAGATCTTAGTGGATTTTCTTACAGTGACGTTTCTCTTGCGCCAAGGAAATTTGAGAGAAAAGTACAAGGACGAGGAGGAAGCAGGAAGGAAAAAGGATGAAGAGATGGGAAAAGGAGTGGAGGGGAATGACAAGGTGGGGTAGAAATGTGGGAGAATTATCTGTGGCACTAGAAGCAAAAAAGGATGGAAGTGGTCAAGCAGTTCAAAGATAGATGGGAGGCCCCCTGCCCTGACCAGTTGCTGTCTCAGCTGGCAGTACTAGTGGAAGACAATCCCTAAGATTTGTCCTAGCTCTAGAGCAGGGACATGAAACTCATTTCACGGTGGTGTCACATGACATGTTGCGACTTTTTCCCACTCTGTTAAACCGGGCATGGGCATGGGCAGCCTGTGACACATCTGCCCCACGGGTTGCGAGTTTGACAGCCCTGCTCTAGAGCCCCATCAGTTACTTCTGCTAGGATCCTGCAAAACATGAAGAGAAGCAAAATGGTGATGAATGGTGGAAACAGTAGGAGCAGCTTCTGGAACAACCATGTGTGATTTGTAAGCATTTCCCACACACGCCAAAGCACCTTTCCCCCTCCCCAAATGCTTCCCATAAACCCCAGTTTCCATAAAAACTTTGTGGTGCATTGGCATGCCATGAGAAGATGGCAGCAAAATTTGGGAATTGGGAAATCTCATCAAAACCTTGTGGAGGAGGCCTTTGTGTGATGCATTTGCCACAGGTGGGTGTATCTGACAGGAAGCAGGTTGAGAAATAGGTTAAGAAATAGGGAGATGTAGAGGATGAATTAGCATACTGCAGTTCTTGTGGTTGACATATTTGCTTCTTCCCACCAACACAGAAACTAGATCTCTAGAAAAGATAGATGAAGAGGTGAATATGTTAACAATGAATATAATGTAGGTTTTTTTCTTGTTTAGAAAGTGTTTTAAGTCAAGCCGAAGATCAAATTTATTCAAACAGAAAGAAGCATGTTAACTTTATTTGGGCCTTTGTTTTTCTGAAAGTTGACTGTATAGGTTATTCTGGATAGTTGGCCTCAGTGACAACATGAAACCCACATCTCTTAATTACAAAGATAAGAATAGGAACTAGGCAGTTGGAAATAGCATCTGTGCAGTGGTAGAATTGTGCATATAGAATTGTGTATATCAGTGCTTTCACTGTTTGCATAAATAGTTAAGTGCGTGACAGTGGCCATCTCCTAGGTCTCAAAAAATAATAATTCATTGGCTTGCCCTCATGCATCTGGAAATTTAACAATTCAGAGTTGTTAGCAATGCAGAATCTATAACTCCAGATGCCTTCCACCCTCTGTGCAGCAATGAATTTGTATGGAAAGATACTTGTTTTTAAAGAACTTTATTTGGACTTAGAATTTGGATCAGCATCAACATCCGACCTGCTGTTTCTATTTTATATAGAAAAGGATTTTCTGGGGAACAGAATAAAAAAAAATCCTGCTGGGGAAATGTTCAGTTCCTTGCAGGACTTTGGAAAACGAAAGGAAGACAAAAATCATTTTGTTTTCTGACAGGCATCAGCAGAAATAGAAAACAAATGTGTGTCACATATCATGAGCAAACACAAAATGTGCTGGTTCTGTTCCCAGCTTGATGCATTATTTATAAACCTGCACATATTGAGAGAAATTCTGGATTCAGTTTGACTTTCATTCCGCACCCATTGCCAATGGACTGTTAGGAATTTGTTCCTTTTTTAAGCAACAAAATAACCAACTGTTAACATGATCACAACGCTGCCCCCAGTAAGGGAAGATGTTGCTGTTGGCAATAAAACATCGCTTTCAAAATATGTATGTATGTGTGTGTATGTGTGTGGGTGTGTATCACTATTTTGATTTATTCAAAGTTTGGTATAGCTGGTACTCTTGTTTCTTTTGGAAGGAGGCTTGAGAGTATTCCTGAGAGTTGGAATATGACCTGGGCAATGACTAGTGAACTAGGCTTTAGCAATAGCAATAGCAATAGCACTTAGACTTATATACCGCTTCACGGTGCTTTACAGCCATCTCTAAGCGGTTTACAGAGTCAGCAAATTGCCCCCAACAATCTGAGTCCCCTTTTTACCCACCTTGGAAGGATGAAAGGCTTCCTTGAGCCTGGTGAGATTTGAACTGTCAAATTGCAGGCAGCCGACAGGCAGCAGAAGCAGCCTACAGTCCTGCACTCTAACCACTGTGCCACTGTGGCTCATAACTAATAAAGGATATAAACAGGGGTGGGATTAAATTTTTTTAACAACTGGTTCTGTGGGTGTGGCTTAGTTGGTGGGTGTGACTTGGTAGTCATGTGACTGGGTGGACATGGCTTGGTGGTCATGTTATTGGCTGGATATGGCCAACTCAATATCACTCACATCGAGGCATGCATCTCCTCGCCTGGCCTCTCAAGACTGTGGGAATGCTGCAACAGTCGTAAGTATGAAAAATAGTCATAAGTCACTTTTTTCAGTGCCATTGTAACTTTGAATGGTCACTCCACACAAGCAAAGTACCAGCAAAGGAGGGAAAAATAACTCCAGAGACATTCCTGAGACAGGAAGTCTAGTCCTGCCAAGAATGTAATAAGGGTTAATGGAGAGGCAGTTTCTGTAAGCAACACCAGAATGTTTCCTTCCTGCCTTCCTTACAGGATTAGGCCAGTAATTTCTTCTAACAACCGGTTCTCCGAACTGCCTAGAATGATAACAACCGGTTCTAGTGAATAGGTGCGAACTGGTAGAATCCCACCCCTGGATATAAATGATAGGGAGAGGCGAAAGACTAGCACTTTGCTTGCCACATCCTAGTGGGCGGAGTGCTCAAGGACATTTGTATGTGCCTGAGAGAAAAAGCAGAAGGAAGTGATCTCCAATGAGTTATCTCATTGATAAATGGCACTTAGCAATAGAGCAAGAGGAGAGGACAGAATAAAGCCCAAACTACCCTCATTATTTTTCTTTCTTGTAGTCAGTCAGTAGGTCAAGTGCCACTGGATGTACACCAAGAGGTTTTAAATTACAGCCCTGGCATCCGGTGGGTTTTACTGTTTTCATCAAAACAAAGGGACTGTCATGAGTTCTTTTAAACCAGTAGCTCCCAACTTCTTGGGCACTAGGGACCAGTTCCATTGAGGACAGTTTTTCCATGGACCCAAGTGGCATGGTTTCACACATTGCCTGGATCCCACATGTGCATGGATGAGGCTGTGCTTGCTTGTGTAGATCATTTCTGGTGGGCCGCAGACTGCTGCCGGTCTGCCAGAGGTGGTATTCAGCAAGTTCTGACCAGTTCTGGAGAACCGGTAGCAGAAATTTCGAGTAGTTCAGAGAACCAGCAACTACCATCTCTGACTGGCCCCACCCCCATCTATTCTCTACCTCCTGAGTCCCAGCTGATCGGCTGGGTCTTCTTTTGTTGCCCTGCACAGGAGAATGGAGCTGGAAAGCGGGTTAGTGGGGGTGGGGAGGGAATGGGATTTTGCAGTAATCTTCCCCCAGGAGTGGGGAGGGAATGGAGATTTTACAGTATCCTTCCCCTGCCACGCTCACCAAGCCACACCACACCACCAAGCCATGTCCACAGAACCGGTAGTAAAAATTTTTGAATCCCACCACTGCAACCTGGGGGTTGGGGATTTCTATTTTAAACTATACCCAATGTACATTTCTTTCAGTATAAGCAAAGCCATCCTAGGTTCAGAACTATTGTGCCATTTCCTCAGATTATCATGATAAGATTTTTTTTCATTTTTCAGCTCCATTTTATAATTCACTGGCCAATTCTTCTCTTTGCTACGGTATGTATGGACCCTATCACTCAGCCCATAATTTTGCTTTCTTTATTAGGCAATAACAATATGTGGTTTCCTACATTAAATTGATTTGATTTTAAACCCTTACCATAGTGTCTTATTCCTTTGACCTTCCCTGGCTGTCTCTAAATGTTCCTGGGCATGGGTTTTAGGGCTTTATAACTTGTTCTTCAGAGTTTTTAAGGCCTTCTTCATTTTTGCACCAGCCTTTCCCAGTAATATCTAAAACCCCTCAAGCTTGCTTCCCATAAAGTAACTCAAAGGTTAGGTTAGGGTATATAAACAATAGAAAAAGCATTTATGTATCCCAGTTGTGGGCCTGCATATTTCCTAAGCATAATTTTTAGGGTGTGGTTTATCCTTTTAGTAAGAGCAGGACTGTCCAATCAGTGACCCATGGGCCTCATGCAGCCTGGACAGCTAGTAGTGCAGCTCTTCAAGACCGTATTAAAAAATAAAGGGTTAGGTTTATAATGTTTTTTATATCTATTAACTATATTATATATTTTATATTGACACAAGACAATTTCTCTTCACTTGATGCAGCCCAGGCAAGTCAAAAGATTGGACACCCATGAATAAGGGTACCAGCTTGGACTGATATGCACCCTTTTATTCCCAAGTCTGCTTAAGAGCCTTGGTGGTGCTGGCTGTTAAATGCCTAGCACTTAAGTTCCAGCTGCCTGCAATTACTGCAGGCTCGAATCCCACCAGGCTCAAGGTTGACTCAGCTTTCCATCCTCTCGGGGTAGGTAAATTGAGGACCCAAGATTGTTGGGGGCAAGAAGCTGACTTTGTAAAAATGCCCCTTAGTAATAAGCAGGCATACACAATGGAATGAAGGCTATTGCTGAGCGCATTGGGTTGCATCCCAAAAATTGTAAGCCACCCTGACTCTTCGGAGAAGGGCGGCGTATAAATGTAATTTTTTAAAAAAAGTATTTATTAAAGATAAAGATAATGAAGCAGAGCTGATTGGAAATTAGATCCTTGATCTGTGAGAATGTCCTTTGATCATATGCCTATCCTATTAAAGATTTTTATCGGCTCCTCTGCTATTCTTTTTGCTGTCATATATTCCTTAATGAAAGTGCTTCAGGGAGATGGGTTGCAAATCACAGACAATGAGGAAATAGTCATTCCCTCTACTGCATTGTGGCGGAGGGCCTACAATGTCCATGGTTATTTTAGAAAAAGGAATAGGGATTAAAAGCTGTCTCTCTCTCCATTAGAAGTTTATCCATGTTTCCCTTTTGGCTTCACTATTTGACAAATGGGACAGGATTTATAGTAATGGGCCACATCTTTCCCAATCTCTGGCCAGTAAAATCTACCTAATATTCTGAATGTCCAGACCATGGATTTTTGTGCACCAGTTCCAATATAACCTTGCAACATTCCTGAGGAACTACTATTTGTTCAACTTATCTCTTTGAATACGGATGAAGCCTAATTCAGAACAGCAACTCTGATTTTTCTTGTAATCTGGGTATTGTTTCCTTGTTTCTGTCTTTTTCTGCCGCTAACAAGGCCTTAACATTAGGCCTTTCTTTTGAAAGGATCCTAAGTGAATTTCCCATTTAGGCATCACCCTTAGCTTTGCTGGCCTTTCATAAGGCTTTCTCCTTTCCAGAACATCCTTCTATTAAATCAGTCTGACCAGGAAGGATCCAGGTTCCATCCCTTCCTGCTTCAGCTTCATTCTCATCTTTGCCTTCAGTTGGGTTCTTGTGATTACTTCCACTATCTTAGCTTGAGTCCAACTCTTCGTAAGTGGAAAATCTATCATTAGGTTACATGTGAGATTACGGATTAGTCCTACCACTATTATCTGTTCATTTTCCTGTGCTTCTACTATGGCTTTAATAAATGGGACCATCACAGTCTGCCCAAACATACTAGCAAGGGGCTCTTTTCCCAAAGATGTTCCTTTTTTTTTTAACTAAATGAAGACCTACCAGTATCCATCTACTCCCAGTGTCTAATAGATCTGTAACAGTCATCCCATTAACTTTTGTTAGGGTTATGATTTTTCTCCCCAGTGATGTTTGCACTACTGCAGATATTTCTATTCTCTGACTTTTACAGTTTTTTGACAAATATGTCTCTTTCCTTAGAGAGATACCAAGTTCTCTAGCTTTCCAATGCCTTCCTTTCATTTGAGCTTCCTTATAGCTCTTCTCCCGTAACCTTTCAATCCAAAATCTCACATAAGGAAGCCCACTAGGAAGTACATGTAGAAACTGTTCTAAAATTATTTCCTCTACTATTTTTTTTATTTGCTCCTTTCACCTGGCCTCAACCATTTCCTCCCCAGGACAATTCATGAATCCCTTCATGTTTGTTGTTGGATTCATGACTAAACCTCTGTCTATAGGTATAGAGAGTGACATCATACCTGTATAGGATTACTTCTTTAACCTAGTAATAATCCATTACTTCTCTAGTTGGAACATTGCTAGAACTCTTAGAGGTTTTACTGTTAAACTTGGGGCTAATCTGACATCCATTCATTTACAAAAGATAGCAACTCTTTCAAGCATGTAAAGTAGGCTTCTGAATCTTATTCTTCTATTAACTTAGGTATCTTGATATCTTTGCTACCATCTCCCCTTTTTATATGTTATGAAAACTCTAGAGGTGAGCATGCCTCTCTTGGTGACGAGACCCCTTTAAGTCTATCAGCCTCCTGAACTCTCACTACCTTGCTTCTCTTTCATTTCCCTCCCATTTTGGCCTGTCCTTCTCTGTCTCTCTCCAAAGCCACTCTTCTTCCTCTTTTGAATGAATCAAAGCTTTTCCTCTTGCTTCAACCTTTCTGTAATGATGTTGGCTCCAAGTATCTGAGCTTAACCCCCTTTCTGGCTGCTCTGTTTTGTTTTGTTTTTAACTTACTACCTATCTCTACCAAGTAGTAGCCTCTTCTATGTCTGAGGGAGAATCTGGCCCTTCTGCCTTTTTTCATCCCTGTTTGTTTGGTGAAGTGAGAGGTGTGGCTTCTCCCACTGGATGTTGGCTATTGCATACAAAGGCTGAGCTCTGGGGGGGGGACTCCCTTTTGCAGCTAATGTTTGCTTTCTTTTCATACAGAGAACTGATCAAGTGCTGAGCCAATACATCTGTGTGGGTGCCACCTTTTTATGACTATCCCACTCTCTTTTGGATATGCCATCATTGCCACCAGTTTCTCCCAGGTTCTTTTAAAATATATACCCAATTTGGTGAGCTCAAGACACAAAAGAGTTAATGACAACACAAGTCCTTAGACAACATACACACACGCATACTGTTACCTACTACTTTTAACCACTCTTCCCATTTGCTACTACTACTTCCACTATTGCTACTATGACTGCTTGTGAGCACTGCTAAAGAAACACCCCTTTCCGGCTGCACAGACACCTCCTTCCCCCCTTCTCTCCCACACGTGCACACTCGGCTGTTTCACAGCAAAGCTTTTATAGCCAGCATGCCGCTGCTGTGGAAAGGGCTTAAAGAGACAGGAAGAAAGCAGCACACATGCTAGCCATTTCCTGGGCCGTCTGCTCTGTCCCAGGGACAGGGTGCTGCACATTTCGTGCCTAGAGCCAACATCAGGATGCACATACAAAAGTGTGGGGTTTGCATCATGATTTTTTGCAATGCTGAATAGACCTCGAAAACAGAGGAGGCAGCAAGACAATTAGAGGAGGAAACAGGGTTAAGACAGAAGAGATTCTTTTTTTAAAAAATAAAAGTTTTTTATTTTTTTTATAACTGCAAACAATTCATTTTCCATTTAATGGTGTGTCGTCTGGGTACACCCGCCCTAGATGCCATTGGTTATAATTTTGTTCTAAACAACTTTTAAGTCAGGGCAACTTCTTTTACAATGTGTTGAAGATGCAGGAATGAGTCTGAGTTTGCTAGTCCTTTTGCCTTTTCTATGTTAGAATGGCCGATTCTGTTCATCAGGTCCTCATCCTGTAATTCAAAAGTAGCTAGATTGGGTTCACTTATCATGCAAAACACGTTTTAACTATAGATTCTCAAATCATAATTGAGTGGCTTTGCCCAGTATACTAGCCATAATCACAGTTTATAAGATGCAGTGGTTAGGATCACACAAATTGCTAGGTCAAACAAGTCATGTTTTTGCCTTTGTTTAATGTGTAAATCTAGACAATGGGATTTTGAAAGCCTTCAATACTCACAAGTGTTCAAGGAACACCAGTACACTATATTCTTCCATAAGCTATTTTCAGCAAGCATACCACTATCATTTAAAGAAAATGTACTTAATTTTCTGTTTTGTTCATTATTCTATTCAATTTCAAATTCTATAATATTTTGACTGATTGAATTTTTCTCCCCTTTACTCTACTGAAAATTGGTAATTACTTTTCTCACAAGTATTTCCCAAAAATGTACTCAATTACTGTGGAAATTGGGTTAGAAAATACAATTATTTCTCTGCTTGTTCTTTCCTGCCTGGGCCTGAGGGGAGGGGGGAGTGTCACCCTTGAAAGAAAACAGATCATAGAGTATTAGCATCTGTTATGTTTGCATGAAGAGACAGACGTGGAGTGCTTCAAGCTCTTTGTTTATTAGTGACTACAGCTCAGAATGGACCCAATTTGGCTGGGCTGCGGCTGCTACTTATAGCCAGCAGCCGCAGTTGCCAGCCAATCAGAGTGCAGGGTTTTCCCACACTTTTTAAACCAATCATTTCCAACATTTTACAAGAACAGTTCAAACTAAACCAATGATTTCAAACCTACATACATAACACCCCTCCCCACTAGGTTCAGTCCATACTCAAACCCCAACCTATCTAATGTATTCTTTTAAATAGGTGGGGCTGTTACGTGTACATTGAGACCTACGTGGTTCAGATGTTTTAAGGTTCTCACCTTGTGAGAGAGGAAATGTGTCTGCTGACATTTCCTTACTTGGACTTGTAGTAATGGTAGAACCTGTTTGGTTACTACAACCTGGTCTCTCCTCCCAATCCATCTCCAACCCAATGTCAGCACCTAAATCAGGTAGTGAAGTGCAATCTTCCATTTGTGAAAATGGTTGTTGGAATTGTGACAGGTTTTCGGATGGTTCCTGTCATGTTAGCTCATTACACATGGGGTTGACTCTTACTTGCTGATTACTCTCATAATCCTCCCTTCCCCTAGAAGAGGCAGTAGGTATGGGAACCAGAGAGGAGCAAAAGCGATGCTCCTGAGGCAATCTGGATCTTAACTGATCAATGTGCCTGCTCCAGAGGACACCATCCTCCGTTTGTACCCTGTAAGACCTGGGGCCTGTGATTTGGGTTATCTCAGCAGGAATCCATAATGGTTCACCCATAAGGTTCTTAGCATAAACAGAATCACCCACAGTGAAGTGTGAATTTTACTAGTGGAATCTAGTGGTGCGTTGGTGCGTAAGTGGGATGAAGGCGTCAAGGGAGACCTGAGTTTCCTACCCATCAACAATTCAGCTGGGGTTAAATTAGTTGAGGGGTTGGGAGTGATATGCTGAACACTGAGAAGTTTTTCAACTTCTCAGTGATATCCCTGGACCCAATTGCTGAAGTTTTTCCTTGGTAAATCGTACCATCGTTCAGCCCGCCGTTAGCGAAGGATGCCCAGGGGCTGTCAGGGCATGTCTGATACCCTGTTGTGCTAGATATGATTCAAAAAGGTTGGATGTAAATTGAGGGCCATTGTCAGAAACAAGCACATGTGAGTTACAAAAAGCTTTTTAAGCTGTTTGATGACAGCTTCAGTTGTGGTGGATGCCATATTCCAGCCATTTGGAATATGCATCAACTATAATAAGGGAAGTGTGCCCTCTGGTAGGGCCAGCAAAATCAATGTGAATCCTGGACCATGGGCCCCTAGGACATTCCCATTCCTGTGTGGGGGCGAGAGGTGGGGCAGGCCTGACTACCTGACAGTTGGGACAAGATGCAACCCAGTTTTCAACCATTTTGTCAATACCTGGCCACCATACATAACTCCTGGCCAATCCCTTCATTCTGACAATTCCCGGATGACCCTCATGTAACATTTCCAAAACCTCTTTTGTAGTTTTGCAGGAATAACCACCCTGTTACCCCACAAAATACATCCTCTTAATACAGATAATTCAGTTTGCCTGGATTTAAAAGGTTGGGTGAGTTGAGGTAGATCTTGAAGTGGCCAACCTTTCTTAATCCAGCCTATGACAGGAGCCAATAAAGTGTCTTTGGCAGTCTCTCTGGCAATTTGAGCAGCATGTACTGGAAGTTTGGCAACAGTTTCTAGAAAAAGGTGTGAGTCTCAGGAACAGGGTCCTCAATGTGTGAAGGAAGTGGGCAGCGACTCAAAGCATCTGCATGCCCAATGTCTTTACCAGGTCTGTGGATCAGTTTGTATGAATAAGCAGCAAGAAATTCAGTCCATCTCAGCATTCTTGGTGACAGGATCGTGGGCGTTGGTTTGTCCCCTGCCACAATGCCTAAAAGAGGTTTGTGATCTATGACAACAGTAAATGTTCTCCCATATAAATACTCATGGAATTTTTTGACAGCTGCTACAATCGCCAAGGCTTCCTTGTCCAGTTGGCTGTAGTTCCTCTCTGCTTTAGTCAAGGTGCGAGAGTAAAATGCAATAGGAGCTTCCCTCCTGCTGGGAAGCCTGTGGCTCAAACCCCCCCCACTCCAAAGGGGGCAGCATCACAAGTCAGAACAACAGGAAAGTTCTCAGAGAACTGTATCAGCACAGCATCAGACGTGATTAATCTCTTGATATTGTTAAATGCAGCTTGTTCCTTCCTCCCCAGACCCAAGCAGATTTTTTGTCCAGCAACCTATGTAGGAGTTCTGCAATGGTTGCCTTCTGAGGTAGAAACATATGATAGAAGTTAATGAGTCCCAAGAATGCTTGCAAATCTGTTTTGCATTTTGGCCCGGGGGCTTCTTTGATTGCCTGAACCTTTGCCTCTGTGGGTGGATGCCATGTTTATCAATCATGTAACCCAAGAATTCCACTTTATCTGTTCTAAGTGTGCATTTTTCTTCTTTGACTTTTAACCCTGCTTTTTGAATCTAGTTAAGACTTCCCTGAGTCTCTCGTGTAATTGAGTGTCATTTTCAGCAGAAATTAAAACATCATCAAAATAGGGCACCACCCCTGGCAACCCTTGTAACATTCTTTCCATAAGGCTTTGGAAGATGCCTGGTGCCACGCTTACTCCAAATTGCAATCTTTTGCATTTGAAGGCACCTCTATGGATCACAATGGTTTGGGCTTCAGCAGTGGCATCATCAACTGTTAATTGTTGATATGCCTGTGCCAGGTCCAACTTGGCAAAAACTGTGCCCCTCCAAGAGAATGTAATAAATGATGCACTACTGGAACTGGATATGTGCTCTGTTGAAGCGCATGGTTCAATGTCCCCTTGTAGTCTCCAGATTCTCACAGACCCATCAGCCTTGACTGGTGTGACTATGGGTGTCTCCCACCTGGAGTGATCAGTGGGCTCTAAAACCCCTTGGGCTGTTAGTTTATCTAATTGTGCATCAATTTTTTCCTTTAAGGCAAATGGGACCCTTCTGGGTTTTAAACGGATTGGTTGTACCTTGGGATCTAGGTTAAATGTGATGGGGGTCCCCAAGTACTTGCCTAATCCGTTGCTGAAGACCTCTGGAAACTCAGACTTCAAGGCCTCTCCCACTCAGTGTTGCTCACGTGATTGATGCCAGCCACCTCGATGCCCAACTGGCTGAACCACTCAAGGCCCAGCAGACTTGGGGGGTCCTTGTCCACGATGGTCAGTGGTAGGCGTTTGGTGTGGCCCTTGAATTTCACGTTGAATTCTCTTTTTCCAACTACTGGAATCTTGTTCCCTTGGTAGTCTTTAAGAGTCAATGCTTGCTTCTTGAAGTGCTTCTTCTGGATGTTGGGAAGAAGTCTGTGAATAGTGTCCCATGACACCATAGATAGGTATGAGCCTGAGTCCACTTCCATTTGGCAAGGCCTTCCTTCAATAAGTACCTTGACATGCACTTTTCTACTTCTTAAAGGTGATGAATGAACAATAGTTACTGTTTGATGAGTTTCATTCTTCCCATTTGCTTCTGTGCTGCGCCCCATTTTCTCACTGAGATTGTTGGGCCTGAATTCTTTGTCTTTGCTTGTAGCAAACTTTCTTCTGTTGGGTGGAGTTCTGGATGATTTGCAGACTCTTGCTAGGTGTCCTCTTTTATCACAACAGAGGCAAATGGTGTCTAAAAACTTGCATTCAGTGCGGGGTGGCTTCCCCACAACCTCTGCAGTAGAAATCTTGCCTCTTTCTTCCCAGGTCTTTCTTTTTCTGCTCCATTCTGAGTCTGTAAATTCCTTCCTCCACCTCACTACAGTCTGACTCAGAATCTATTTGCTCACAATGAGTTGTTGTGGACTTTTCCACATCAGGATGGCTTGTGGCCTTGTTGATTTTCTTCATGGCTGCTGCTGAGGACTTGATAGCTTCTGCTGAAGAGGCCTCTTCTATTGCTTCCTTCAGCGTGATCTTAGGTTTCAGTAATAACTTGCTCTGTAGCACCTTGTCTTTAAGGCCCAGAACAAATCGATCGTGCATGGCCTCTTCTAAATTGTTAAATTGCATGCACCCCCAATGTCTCTTAAACTTGCCACGAAGTCATTTACGTTTGCTTTCCCCTTGATCACGACGGTAAAACTCATGTCTCTTAATGAGGCACGATACTTGTGGCGTAATGGGCTCTTAACAGTTTTTCTAAGTCAGGCCAGTCCATTACCTTCACGTCTGCAGCTCCCGCCAATGCCTTCGCCATCTTGAAAACTGCCGGACCGCAGTGCGTGAGAAAGACCGCCCTCTTCCGCTTCTTGGAAATGTCGGCAAGATCGTTTCCCTCCAGATACATTTGGAAACAATCTGCATACGACTCCCAGTCTTCTGCCGTGGATCGAACGGGGCTGGGGGTGTTCAGTGCAGCCATCTCCTCTCCTTCTGTTCCGCGTTGCCGTCTTCTTCAGGGGAATCCCACCTTCGTCGCCAGTGTTATGTTTGCATGAAGAGACAGACGCAGAGTGCTTCAAGCTCTTTGTTTATTAGTGACTACAGCTCAGAATAGACCCAATTTGGCTGGGCTGCGGCTGCTACTTATAGCCAGCAGCTGCAGTTGCCAGCCAATCAGAGTGCAGGGTTTTCCCACACTTTTTAAACCAATCATTTCCAACATTTTACAAGAACAGTTCAAACTAAACCAATGACTTCAAACCTACATACATAACAGCATCCACAACACACCAAATAATTCCTCCATTTTTGCAAGCAATCAAGTCATATTTTCCACTACTTTTTGCAAGCAATCAAGAAAGGTTAGCCAGAAGAAAAAATCAGAATCTTGGTTTTCCATTAACAGATTTAAATTGCTCTGTTCTTGTGTCATTAATGGGGAGACTATTGTCATTAATGGGAAGAACAGTTAATCAAACCTGTATTCATTATTTATTTATTACAGCCTCATGCTTACTAGAAGCTTCTGTTATGTGCATTTCCTCCCTCACTATAACATTTGAATATTGGTGCTTGTACAGTGCTAAATGTTGTGCCAATGTGAGGATAGGTACCTTGCTATGCAGTGGAGAAATGGATAAAATATGAGAAAGGAAGAGCTGTCACATTTTTCTAGAGCCAAAGACAATTCATTGGGACCAAGGCCAGCGCACAGACTGGGACTCCTCGGGGTGCCGTCCCCAAGACAGTGTTGGCTGGTGGTGCTCCGGGGAAGGGCCTACTCTGTAGCAGCTCCTGCCTTGTGGAACCAACTCCCTGTGGGGCTCCGTTTGGCTTCAGATCTCCGCTCTTTCTGCCACGATCTGAAAACTTGGCTGTTTGAACAGGCCAGACTGGACTGACCTCTGGGGAGGGGGGTTTTAAATTGATTTTATGTGGGCTTGTAGTGTTTAATTCATTTTTAATGTATTTATTGTTGCTATTTTTAGTTGTGAGCCGCCCCGAGTCCTTTTGGAGAGGGGGCAGCATACAAGTCCAATTATTAAATTAAATTAAATTAAAACAGGCTTAGTTTCCAAATCTCTTTCCAGGGCCCAACATCATGTTTGAAGTAATAATTGCACCCCGTCTTTAAAACTCTCACCATTCCTCACCTTGGACAATATTGTGCTTGTTCTTTGCCAAGTTCATTGTTTCAGGTAAATCAGGTCTAAAAATGAAGGAGAAAACTTTGCAGAGACCTGTGGAAACCTTTTCCTCTGGCCAGAATGCAAAGAAAGGCTCCTTATTTTATAGAAGTGCAATTGATTCAGATGTGCGGGATTTTAGTTACTGCCAATTCTTTGAAAGAGAAGGTTACAGAAACATTAACAGCAAAAAAACAAGAACAAACCCTCCCTGGTTTTAGAGGTAGAAAATAAATCCCCAAACCTATGTACAGATTGGCAGTCAGAGGAAAATACGAGCACAGAATAGCTTCAATAAATCATTTATGCTGATTTCCACTGTTCTTCTTCCTGATTAGTATGACCATGTTACTATTTTTCACACTATCTGTGCTCCTGCTCTGGCTCCTTTGAAATGTGTCTAATTTATATTTCACAATGGATTTCTCTAATTCTTTATTCTGGCTTGATTCCAGAACTGAAACCAGAACCCTCCTGGTGAAGTTTTCTTGGAGATCTGCTGCTTCAAAAGGGATAATTATGCACTGCACTGTAGAATAGTTTATGCCAGCTTTCACCAAACTGCTGTCCTCCAGAAATTTTAGGATTTCACTTGGGATTGAATCCACAGCCAATTATAGCCCCAAACATCTGGATCCCATCGGTTTTGGGAAGACTGTTTCATACCATAAAAGGATTTGATTGGTTTTTACCATAACTCACTAGCAATCTTTCCACTACAGCAGACAACATATGAGATGCTTCAAGAAAATTTAACTCAACCAGTATTTAGGCCTTACATTTAGGCCTTACACATCTGTGGGATTGTTCTGACACATTTATACATCTTTATACTTTCCAGCTTTTTCAGATGTTGCTGATAGAACGAGGGAACAGATGTAGAATCACAAATGAAAAGGCAAATATAAATATTCCATAAAAAAAGCATTGTTCCTTCACTCTTGAGCGGCAAGCATGCAAAAGTGGCTTAAATGAATGCCCATCTTAAAGCTGTAAAGATGACTTTGAAGAACAGAGAACCTGTCTAGTTGGAGGCAGTGAGCATTCGAGGCAATAATATCAGATATTTTATTCTGCCAGACAGTTTGCCTCTTGATACTTTGCTGGTGGATGTTGAACCAAAATTCAAATCCAAAAAAAAGGGAGGCAGTTGCAGGTAGAGGACGTGGAAGAGCACGTGGAAGAGGACAAGTATGTGGAAGAGGAAGAGGGGGTCCAAGACGATAACTTCTTTATATCTGTTATTTTAAAAAAGCCCCAAACAACCGGTATTTTTTACAGGTTTTGTTTTATATCAGTTTTAATAAATAAATGTGGAAAACGTGTCACTTTAAAAAAAGTGGCTTAAAAATCAACAATTGCCTTGACAACAGCTACATTGGTAACAATGATTTGACAAATGATGATGATGATGATGATGTTGATGATGATTCAAATCCTTTTGGAAGAGATCATTTGCTATTTGTGGGGAAGATCAAGAGTGGACATGCCCACAGCCCACAGATTCATTTCGTGCAGTTTTAATTTCAAAAGGTATCTGAAAGTGATGCATTTTAGATCCTGGTGAAAGTGGCCTTCCCATCAGTGTCTGCAGAGGGGATCAAAAGTCGAAATGGCAATTATGACAGTACAGCGAAGCCCTGCCCCCTTTGTGAGTGTGTGTGTAGCTTTGGCTAATATATATGAGTGAAGCTTTGAAGGCATGGTCGCCATCTTGATTTTTTGACCCTTCCTACAATTGCCTCTGATCCCTCAGCAGTGGCTGGAAAAATGAACAATAGAAAGAGAGGGAGAAAGAAGGAGAAAAAAGAGGGAGGGAAGGCAAGAGGAGAAAAAGAAGAAGAAACAATGATGTATCTTCCATTTTAGCTCTAGCCTATCTGCTTTGGATTCTCCATCACAAAGTAACAACCTGTTGAAGTAACAGATGGAAACTTACCAAGGAGAGATCCAGCCTAGAACTAAGGAGAAATTTCCTGATAGCAAGAACAATTAATCCGTAGAAGAAGTTGTTTCCAGAACTTGTAGGTATTTGGAGGTTTTCAAGAAGAGGTTGGATAACTATTTGTCTGAAACGGTATCGGTGTAATTACAGATTGGACTAGAAGACTTCCAAGATCTCTTCTAACTTTATTATTCTGTATCCTGTAAGTTGAGTTCTCTGTCATGTTACCATTAAGGGAGTGCAACCATCCACAGGGGCGTGGGAACCTTCTCCTACACCACGGCCATGCAGAAAAAACAATGGATGGAAACTAATCATGGAGAGAAGCAACTAGAACTAAGGAGAAATTTCCTAACGGTGAGAACAATCAACCAGTAGAATGCAATGCCTTCAGAAGTTGTGGGCGTCCCATCAATGGAAGCTTTCAAGAGGAAACTGGAGAGCCACTTGTCTGAAATGATTCTTCTGCTTGTTCAGGAGTTGGACTAGATGACCTCCAAGATCCCTTTCAACTCTGTTATTCTATGATTCTTCATTCAGTTCTTTCAAAGAGGAGGTTTTTGGAGAAGTTCTTCTTGGAAAGAATGTGGTCTTCTGGAACTTACTTCAAAGTAGATAATGGATTTGTGTGCAACCTTGTCTTTGATTGTACAGTCAGCAATTTCAGCAATTTTATACATTTTAATTAAATTCTAAGGGGACCCATCATGAGAAAATTTGTTCTACTGGGTTTTCTCAAGTTGGTCACTATGGTGAAAACCTGGTTTAATGGAGTATTTAGGAAAGGAACTACTCCAGGCAGCTGTCAGGAATCAACAGAGATTTGAAGGCATACTTACATGCATGCATTCATAAGTAGAAAAGAGTGTCTATTATTCCAAACATGGATTAAAATGTAAATTAAGTGTTTTTATGTTATGTACAATAAAGGTGTTTGGCAATTGATATAAATGGATGCAAATTATGTAACATGCACCATTTCTACAAGAATAGCATTAGGAGGATGATATAAGTTGCCAACATTGGATAAAATTAATGTAAAGTAAATATGATATTAATATAAACCAAGTTATCTGAAAAATACTTCCAAGGGTAACGCAAAAGAAAAACAAATGTCCTCAGAAAAATAGCTCTTTTCACTAGAGAAAGAAAACTTTCAATAAATTGAAAAGCCAATTTTATAATAACATTCCTTGGATTTTTCACTGTTGTCTAACTGCCATTCCATCTTTGATAATAAAACAAGTGCACCTTTTTCAATAAGCTAGACTCATAAAGTAATTGCTATACCAACGACACACCAAAGTGAAAATGACGCTAAAGCAGAGCAACATACTGATTATGTATTGCTGAGTGATAGCATGATTGTTCTGTCAACTTCTTTACCAGACGTACAAGATCTCGCTACTGTAAAATATGTCTGAATGACAACTTTTAGAAAAAGCATTTTTTCTCAAGTTCTAGAGATGACACTTCATTTCTAAATATTGCTTGTTGTTTAGGAATGGACAATCTGAAGTGTTATCCAAATTGGATATCACTTCTGGATTTTGTGTTTGTGATGAAAAAAAAATGAAACTTTGACTTTGGTTATGTCAGTTAGATAGATTTGTCATTATAGAAATGGCTAGTTACATGTGTAAAAGCAAAAAGTTGAGGCTGTGGTGTTTTTATCTTGTACAGTGCTAAAAAGAGTTGGAAGTCAATGCCTTTTTTTCCTTTTTTCCCTTGTACCTTACATTTTCTTTTCCCCTCTCTTTTTCCTTCCCCTAATTTCCCATTTCTACTTTTCTTATTTCTGTATTTTATATATAGATTAAAAAAACAATTAAAAAAGGAAAAGACAACCTATTTCTCTCCAAGAGAAGTTGGACTACAACTCTGGCATTGTATTTTATTTATTTTATTTTTATTTTATTTTTTTTGTCAAAGATGTACAAGATGACAAGTATTGTGGATCATGTTTTATCTGGTGCTGATGGAAAGGCCACATTTTCTCCCAATCTCATTCAGGATTATCAATAGTAACAATTACTGAAATGGAAAACAGAGGCTTTTCTTTTAAGTTCAAAGGCAGGCTAAGTTAATGACTGAATGTTACAAGGATGAACACTGAAATTAGAGATACAATTACTGATAAATAATGTCATTTCTAGCCCAACCAACTAACATGATATGAAGGGTAACAAACAAAACAAAAGAAAATTGGATGTCCATGGGGTTTGATCCTTTTAGGAAAATGCATTCTGATCTTACTGCTCCAGTCTGCCTCTCTTGATTGCTTAAAGCATATTTGTGCCCAAGCAAACAAAATAAGGTGGAATGACAACTCCTCCACAGTTGCTAAAAATATAAAAATTAACTTGATATCTATGAATAGTTTTGCAAGTTTGCTATCTGCCTTTGTGAGAAGCAATTTCTTTCAGAGCCATAAGAAAAATAAAAATCTATTCAGAATCCACCCTATTAGGTTCAGCCAGCCCAAGCAGTTTGATAAATGCATGTTATCCCATTTGATACTTTTTAAATTCTTGCCACAATATTTGTTCCTGGCAACTGAAGTACAATTGCACGAATCTTGGCAATTTATCCATCTATGAAATTTATATGGCTGCTCATCTTAAGCAAATACCTCTGGGTGACTCATGGTGCCAAAGGATAAAAATAGCATACATTCAAATCCAAACAAACACAACCAATACAAAACCCAAAAGCTTGAGACCTCTCATAGCTTTTCCCTAATCACAGTTTCATCTATATCAAGCTGTGCTAACAATGCAGCCCTAACACCTGTGACAAAAAAACAATCAGGCTTCTCAATCTTCCAGAAGGCTGACAAGATGAAGCTATCTACATAGAACAGGTGTTGCAACAGAGAAGGTATGTCTCCTGGGTCCTGCCAGATAGCAGTGTGTCACTGAGGGGAACTGCAGCGATCCCATTAAAACAAAAGTTGAGGGACTAGTCTACACCTGCTTTACCTTATTCAAAATTACTGTGATGGGCGAGGATGACTATGGTAGATTGCAGCTAGGAATGTAAACAAAATAAAGAGCCCAAATTAGTAATTGAAGTGAGAGAAACAAAAATATGCCATTAAATTCAAATAAAGTGTGATATATGCACCCTGAATAGTATCTCAGTACACTGTACATTTTTAAATTAGCATGATGCAGGAGACAGTATACTGGCCTGAAGAATACTTTCTGGATTAGAAGCCTAGATTGTACAGTATAGCGATCTAGGAGAAGGCTGTAATAACATTGGTTTGGGTAACATTTCTGATATACTCCAGCAGAGATGCAGGAGAGAGTATAGTGGCTTGCTGGAACTTTCTGGATTAGAAATTTAGATTGCACAGTATAGCAAGCAAGGAGAAGACTGTAGTAGAATTGGTTTGAGTAACATTTTAGATATACTGACCAAACATGAGTTTTAGGGAAAACAGTGCAATATTTTGAATGAATGGGATCTAGGGTGGAGATAAAAGGAAAAGGTACACAGAAGGGCCTGAGTTATTCAGAGACCTAAGAAGAATGAGAACTGCTAGATATTTGTTTAGGGGAAAAACAGTTTAATTCAGATACATAGTGGCACCTTGATACTCAACTGCTTTGAAATGCATCAAATTTGATATTCAGTGCATTTTGACATGAAAATTTTATCCCGATACTCATTGTTTGTTTGGTACTCAAGCCACAAGCTAGAACTTGTTGGCATCAACTGCCTTGTTTTCTCACTACATTATTTCTTATGGGAAAAAATTGTTTAGTACTCACTGTTTCTGGTACCCATGTCACCTCCTGGAACCAATTAGCAAGGAGTACCAAAGTACTACTATAGCTGAAGAATGAATTTATTCACATGTACATATTGCTAGGCAATGAATAAAAATCTAAATGCATGACTGATTCGACTTTATTATGAAAGACTAAAACAATTAATGAAGGAGTCAAAGGTTGATGAGATGTTCGGAATGAAGGATAATTTGTGTGTGGTGTCAACTATTGATCTGGGTGTGTGTGTGTGTAAAAGAAACAGGAGTGACTCACTGTTGAAAGAAATAGTCTATTCCTTAATCAGAAGACAGATTAACCCTCAGTAGAATGGAATAGAACAGACACATAAGAAAAGACAATTAGACTATTACTGGGAACAGGGTCAAAATAAAAAAAAGTGTATTGAGTTAAAATACTGAGAAGTATATAAAAGGATGCTTAATGGAATGATTACATGAAAGAAGTGGATGAAAAACAATATAAGAGAACAATTAATGCACAAATGAGAATGTCTGCAGTATGAAAAAGATACACTAAATAGCAAAGTACATAGTCAAAGAGCAAGTAATAGTTAATATAAGATGAGGCAGAGAAAATTAAAAACAATTTCAGTGGAAATAAAAATAATTTTTGGAAGTGGTAAAGAGAGCTAAGTAAGGAGCTTGCAGCAGACAGAAGGAACTTTAAAATAAACACGATACAATGATTTGGAATAAAACTGAAATGAAGCAATACCGAAAGGAACATTTTAGAAAATTTCATGGAACTGATAGTGTTGTATCAGTTGAAGATTGCAACTGAGGGAATGTTATAATATTAGTATCCAAAATGATGAAAGTTGTGAATGCTGTGAGAATATTGAAAAATAGTAGGGCTAAAATAGTAAGGCTGTAGGTGTAGAGGGTGAAAGAGGAGAAATGCTGGCATATAGAAATGGTTTGCATATGAAGTGTCTCTGTTACTTGCTTACATGTGCAGTTATCTGTGGAGTCCATGCTGCTCTCTGAGCTGGATTGTTTGCTTGCAGACCTTTAATTACCTGACAAGGTAACATCATCACTGCTGAGTGAGAGTGGTGTTTGCTGTCCGTTGATGCACAGTGGCACACAAAAGATTCCTTCCACCCATAAATTGAAAGCTTTATACCACTTCATTTTTCTCTCCATATCTTTCCCACCCTCCCTTCATTCTTGACAAGCTGTCTGGAATATATATTATGATTTCTGTTATGCTATATTTAAAAATGACATCTTCTTCAAAAGTTGAATTCTGCTCCTTGTGGTTTTATGGACATATCTGAGTAATTTCCTTGGAAATGGTACAAAAAAAAAGAATTTGCAAGTGCCATCTTCTAGCATTATTTTTTTCAAATGACCCCAATTTAATTTGCCACCTTCCAAGAGATCTTCTATTGTAATATCAGCAGATTTGTTTCTGCTATCACTTCACATGTTCTACTTTATTCTATCAGTAACCCTCTTTCTGGAACTGGATTCTGTTACTGTTATTTTCTTCTGGATACAATACAATAAAAGTGGAAGGAACCTTGGAGGGTTAGTACCTTATATCAGCACTCAGACAGCAAATGCAGAACTCCAAAAATTAATTTTCTAGGAAGCTTCAAGTTCATAAAATGTGGTTTGACGATTACAACCCTTTTGGAAAGACAGAAACCTGCTCTCCAGGGGAATAAAGCAAAGCTGCAAAGAGAAAAGAACCAAAACACATGAAAAGTGAAAATGGGTGGTGTTATTTACAGAATGCGGAACATTGAAAAATTGCATTTAAATGTATCTAGATACATATTCCAAGCATAATGATTGCAAGCAGAATAACAGGATAATGAGAATAAATGATATATAGTCCACTCCTTCTTCTAAAAGAAAAAGAAAAATAATTTTGAAGGCTATAAAAATGTTTAATCTCAAAATATCAGGTAACTTTAATGTGAAGACATCAGCAATTTTTAAATTACAATTTGCCTATAAAGTGTAATCTTCTGAATGATGCATCTATATCCAGTGCTCATGATATATCTGCCTTCAGTACCTTTGTACATTAATAGAAAAGATCCCAGCCTCTGGTCTCTATAATTCTTCCTTTATGATAAAGGAATGTTGTAACATATTTTTTCCCCTTGAATTCTTAGTGCCTAAATCACTGCCTGCTTTGCCTTGCATTGGGAGTCAGATTGATACAATTCTGCTTGTGCTTGTTTTCTTTGGCTCCAGATGCAAAGTGGATTTCTGGTTTTCATTTAGAAATGCTCTGGGGAGCCACTGTTTTGCATGTCAGTTATCCTAGATGTAAGCTAAAATCATCACAGTAGCTGGTCAAGCATAAACCGAGTCTCTGCAATTCCTTCCCTCTTCCCTCTTAAAACTGTGATCTTCGCATATTTCATGGCCAACAATAGTTTCTCCCTCTGTACCTTCCCTGTTTGCTTCCTTGTCCAGTAAAAACCTGGAGAACTCCAAATCTGGAACACAATTTTCTGTTGGCCACATTCTCACCTGCTATGCTCTTTAAATTTCAGTTCTCTCAGACATCTCAGACATTTGCTTGCATTGTGAAGCCCAAAGTTATTGAGCAGATCAATAAATTACATGAAATCAATAATTCAAACAACACAATGCTCTGTAAAAATTCTTCTTCAGAAGAGCCAACACCAAGGCACAACCAGTGTTTGAATCTTGGACAGTGGACCAAGTAGGCACACTGGTCAACATCTTCCCACTACACTGAGAAGTATAACATAGTTACGCATTGTATGTTTAAGTGTTCATTATTTTAAAATTTACACTATGTGCAGTGTATTAGGCTATGCACATCTCTGTTCCCTTTTTTTCCTCTTCTTTGTGTTACAGTATATGACTTTCTAGTTCTCACTGTAGTGGTGGAAGGAATGCATTGGCTTCTGAGGTTTGTTTGACTGAATCCAGAATGCCTTGGATGTCTCACTTTTTTTAAAAAAGAGACAGCTCTGAATATAGGCGAAAGAAGATGAACTTTTCTTTTTGAACAGTGATCTTCATCAAGCAAAACCACGGAACCAGTTGAACTGGGGTTGTGATTCATTTCAATTGCAATCAGAGGACTCCAGGATCACAAATCCATCTGCAGGTAGGAGATGTTTGAAAGATTGAGGGTTGGTGTGATTGGCCCAAGAAAAGTGATGTAAATGAGATGGAGCTGTATCTGTGGTAACAAGGATAAATAACAAAGGCAGCTTCTAGCAGGAGATGCATCCCTCAAATCGATTGCTACACATCTACACAATGGCTTGAAAGCAATTCTACATAAAGCTGCAGTCTGCTACCAGCCTGAGCTCTGCCCCAGAAAAAAATAACTGCAGTCATATTCCTGGTGCTGGCACAGCATGTGTGAATTAGAGCTCAGAGAGAATCCCCTGCTCTGGAAAAGACAGTGGTACATTCCTCCGATTATGAACCTCCACTAAATTGGTTGCTGTGCATTGAATTCTAGTCCCATCTTTCAGAGCTTTCAGGTCCTGTGCAGCATCTTTCCAATTAGCCCAGGTTTTCAGAGACAGGGGCCTCTCCGTTTCCAAATAATTAGAACCACAAGTCACAACAGCTATTTGTCTCATTTGACAAGCAGGAAGATTGCCCAGGAGTACAAGCAAGTGCTGAGCTGCAGAGGATGGATGGCGTCGGTGGCAACAGGACTATGTCTTACAGTCGATGGAGTTACGACAGGTACTGTGCATCACAATCTTTACGTTCCCTCCCACCTCCTTCTTCCACCACCGGGGAAGAAGGTTTGACATTGATAGTTGGTCATTCCTTAGCAAAGGCTCAAGTCTTCTGCAGCTGTCCTTCTGAAGCAGTTTTGAGTTTAGAAATGGAAGGTTATCACTTTTCCTTCCTTCCTTCCTTCCTTCCTTCCTTCCTTCCTTCCTTCCTTCCTTCCTTCCTTCCTTCCTTCCTTCACTTTGGACATTAACAGGAGCTGGCAACACCAGATTCCCTGTTTTTTCAACTTGTAGTTCCATGGGAAAGTCACCCTCTTCAGCCAGGTCCATCAGAGATTGGAAAGTTCCTGGAGATGTGCTTGTTTTTATTCTCCCACAGAAGTGGCTTCCCCAGAACTAAGTGTAAAGAAACGCTGCATGCTTAATTGTGAAAAGTGTTATAACATTTAATTAGAAAGTCATCTGTAGGCAAACTCAAAGGGGACAGGTTGGTGAGATTTTCTTCATGATCCTTTTGCAAAGTCTCCTTGAAGCATTAAGGTGACCTCCCCCTCAAACACTAACTGTATTTCTTTTTGGAGACTGTTAGTCATCTTGCAACAAGCTATCACTCCCCCCTCCCCAATTGGTTTCCTTCCTATTGCATTATTTCAGTGACATGTTTCTGTTATAGATAATAATGTGGGTACAAGTTGAACCATACAAATAATTGAATTGTAAGACCTTGGCAAGCTTTATGAAGTGTCAGATTCCTTTTAAAAAATGTAATTACGTATGTGTATTAGGTTGATATGCCTACACATTATTATCCCCAAAGAACAAGCAATTGATGGACCGTAAAATCCAAACATGGAAGCACTAATTGCTGTGTGTTTGGATTGACGAATGTGGGCTTGGTGGTCATACAAAACCTGGCAACAAACATTTTGTGCAATTAAAAAAAGTAAATGAAAATACATAGTAGCCTATGCTTCTTATAGTCTTGTTCCATTATATCCTCTCTGAACTGATTCCTTTTGATAAACAGCTAGTTGATAACAGCAACACACGAACGTGGTTTATTGTAGCAGTAGCCTTTATTTAACAATACTTTAAAGTTCAACATGTTTGTTTACTGTCACAACTGATACTGGCTGAAATATGAACAACATTCTTTCTCCTTCCATCACCCACCTTTGTTGTGAAGGTCAGGACTGCTTGCTTTCAGCTCCTAGTTTGCAGATTCGTTTCAGGTCTTGGGATTAACTCCAACAATTTCCAGACAGATTGAGAATGATCCTAAATTACCCTAAAATAATGCTGGGAGATTGAGGAATTGTAGAGAGCTTTTTGTTGCTCATTAAAATTATTTTCCTACAATTATTATGATTGACCACTACTAATAACAACTGGCCTCCCAAAGGCCTGGGATAGATGGCTGTAGCAATGGGAATTCAAAGAACGTATTGCATCTTGAATAATAAGATCTTAGTCTTAATGGAAGAGTATCTGCATTAGCACTGAAGTACTACAAGGAATAAGCAGATTCCAAGCTTGTTAAAGCATCAGCAGATGTGGAAGATGTTAATGTTACTCGGGATATTAGTCTGCAAAGTCTCATGTTATTTTTTCCTCTGTCTAGAAGACCATACAGATACCTCAAGTGCACATGATGTAGTTACATTTTATATTACACACACCACATATTGTTTAGATTTCTATTTTCTAAATAGATTGGCTTACTCTTATGTAGACTGAGAGTTGTCCACTGCAATGATCTTACCCTTGGATAATTCTGTCAAAAACATTTTCAAGGTGTTCAGAAGTAGGCATTTTGCTTGCTAATGTTGCATAGATTTTGCAGATAAATACTTGTATATTTTCTATATATTTCATAACAGTTAAATATTGATTGCAGAGAAACAAGAGTAGCATATAAGCCAAGTGTGGTCTACAAATACTCTTTTAGTGCCCCTAGAATAATGTCACTTTTTCAATCTCCATAGCCTCAAAACATTGAGCCCACTTGGGTCCTGCTTTGGCCCACTTTTGAAGTATGGCATTTGAAATGCCATTCAGACCTAGTGGAACCCTCTGATGACAGAAGTTGTGCATCCCTGATTTATTGTCTGAAATGTAGACTGGCATCCATTGGCCATCTTTGACTTCGATATTAAATCGGAGCACATGTTCGATCCCCCTCCCCCTCTTTCTCAATTACTTTTTAGACTTAATTCAAAAATTAGCACATTCACCAAGCAAAATGATAGTAGTAGTAGTAGTAGTAGTAGTAATAGCAGTTAGAAATACACAACTAGCCAAATATTTGCACAATTTTAATGCTAGCCCAATGCCATTTTTGCTCATTTAGTTACTGCTTCTTATTGACTGCTATCCTTCACCTTCTTTTTTCCTATTGATTCTTTCATTCAGTGTTTAGTACATATAGCAACAATCTGCATTATATAACCATAAAACAAACAAAAAGCTCCATGACTGTATTGGGGGAAAACCCACTATAAGGAATTTACCATAACCCAGTGGGAGGATTCAATTTTTTTTTACTTACGGTTCTGTGGGCATGGCTTGGTGAGCGTGGTGTGGTTTGGTGGGCATGGCAGGGGAAGGATACTGTAAAATCCCTATTCCCTCCCCACTCCACTAATCTGCTTTCCAGCTCTGTTGTCCTGTGCAGGGCAACAAAAGAAGACCCAGCTGATCAGCTGGGACTCGGGAGGCAGAGAATAGACAGGACCAGTCAGAGGTGGGATTTGCCAGTTCTCCAAACTACTCAAAATTTCCACTACTGGTTCTCCGGAACTGGTCAGAACCTGCTGAATACCACCTGTGCCTTAACCCCTGGATCCTATGTACATATCCACTTTTTCCCCTCACTCCATCCTCACCTATAGTATCAGGCATGCTAAATAATCCTTATTTGGGCTGCAGATAGTATGTGGCTGTAGACAGCAGTACTGCAATAATATGGACAACTAGTACTATAATAATTGATGGGAATGAAAGGGGTGGTTTAGTTTGGTTTTTGCAATTCTCAAAAGCATATGGAATGAACTTATAGACTCAGTCCCGTGTGTTGGAACAGCAGCTCTCTCTGGCACCTTACAATACTGTCTTTGCTGGCTACTGCTACTGATCGTTCCTGAAGCCCAGCAGAAAAATAAAAATAAAAATGCAGGGAATCCTTTGGAAGCAGAACTCAGAGGCGTCATTGTAGCTAGAAACTGCCCTTCTTGAGAAGGATAACTTTGAGAACCAAATGTTAAACTCTCCTGAAGTTGGCTGAGTTCTCAGGCTGTCTGTAGGGCTTGTAGCAGGTTGAAATGATTTCTTATCTGTCTACTTCTGCTGTGTCTTTCGACCAGTGTTTCTCAACTTTGGCACCTTGAAGATGCGTGGACTTCACCTTCCCAAATTCCCCAGCCAGGAATTTGGAGAGTTGAAGTTCACACATCTTCAAACTGCCAAGGCTGAGAAACACTGCTTTACTCCTGTTTGAAGGCCTCTACATTAGAGCTGTGCTCTAATTAAAAAGAAGTTAGGTTGCTTTGGCTCTCATAGAAAGCCCACAGCACATCCCTATTATTAATTTAAACTGGTTCAATTTTTATTCAGACTTCTGTATTAGTTGCTGCTGTTTAAGTCCTGGATTAATATTAATTAAGTTTAATTTAATTAATTTTAACAAGTAGATTCTTAAATCAGCATCATCATTTTTTTCAAATTTAGGAAGAAACCTGAAAAATGTCTGGCTCAATGAACAAATGTGAACAACAATACAATTAAGAATGGTTGTTATGAATGATGGTTAAGGCAGTTACACTAAATTGGAGTGATACATGCTGTTTATTCCTCCTTTTTTATAATACACCTTTCTGTATTGGTCAGCTCCAATTTCTATCAGAATAGTTGTCAAACTGAAAGGAAAAATTAAAAAGATATTCCAGCATCAGTTGTTATAATTTTCTACTGCATTTTGTTTTCTTCTGAAATAATCGGGTTTTCAGATGCAGAATTGCATCTTGCATTCAGTTAGATCTGATCTTTATTTTATTACAACATATTAACAGGTAGCACTGCAATGTATTCTAATGTCTGGGAAAATTTTGTTTTAATTGGAGACTGCACATTTTTTACTAACATTTTAGAGGCCACAATTCTCCAAGTATTCGTCCAAGTTCTTCGTGACTGATGTATATGTGTCTACTTTGTAAATGTTATGTATGCAGGTTTGAAGTCATTGGTTTAGTTTGAACTGTTCTTGTAAAATTTTAGAAATGATTGGTTTAAAAAGTGCGGGAAAACCCTGCACTCTGATTGGCTGGCAACTGCGGCTGCTGGCTATAAGTAGCAGCCGCAGCCCAGCCAAAGCGGGTCCGTTCTGAGCTGTAGTCACTAATAAACAAAGAGCTTGAAGCACTCCACGTCTGTCTGTTCATGCAAACTTAACAGTAAAAGTGTGTTTTTATGGCATTGGAAATAGTTTTGAAAAGTGCATTTTCAAAATATTAGAAGTGCTGTTAAAAGCAAGAGCATCTTTATTTTTATGGGCTGCTTTTTTTTGACTCCATTAAAACTTGGCCTTCAGAGTCCAAAGACATGTTTTCATTGCTAGGAGTGCTTGGGAAAAGATGAGGTGGTAATTATTATCGGTTCATGAGTATTATATCTGTTGCTATGGGTGCATAGAAAATGGAGGAGAGGTTTTTTTTTATTATCAGCTTGAGTCAAATATGAAATGATCAACTGTGGAACAAGGCCTATCTCATACTTGGACTGTTGACTCAAGAGCATTTCACAGTTGCTAGTTAAGGCTTCTGGGCATGTATCAATGACGTTCATACTACTAATCAGAAACGTTCAGCTCCTTGATACTGGCAAACCATTAGCCATTTCTGCAAAACAGATATTAAGGATCATTATTTTTTAAAAAGTCTGCTGTAGGAAAGAAGGAAACAATTTTAAAAGCTGCTGTAGTACTGTGCCATGTTTTTTTTTCCTTCTAAAAAAGAAAACTAACAGGGAAGAAAAACTAGCATGGATCTGGGATGGTGAATGGATAGAAATACCAAAAGAAGGGTGGTAATGATATTAATTATAAGAGGAACTTAAAGGAATGGATAATGAAGAACTAAAAAGGGAGCATTTGACATCCGAAACAAAATATTTTATTACAATCATTGACCAGATTTGAATAACGTAACCAGATAAGATTAATAGAATATAACAAAATTTAGAAGGAAATGAGATAAATACAAAAGCATAGTGAAATTGAACTGTTCCTAGTAAAGTCCTGATGGATTTTGACAGTTTTAAGCAAAATTTGATGACGTTATAAAAGAGTACATCTTTCTGATCAGCTAAAAACTAACAAAAGTTAAAGGAATCAGTGAAACCTGAATACTGAGATAAAAATGATGCAATAAGATTGTAATAAAATTGACCATAAAGAAGTACAGGGGCTGCTGCTTTAATAGCTGCTGATTTATAAGCATTTTTATATGAGATTTTTCTGGACTTTTGCTACCCAAAGTGCAGTTTGCAAAATATTACAGCATGCAAATATCAGGCCACTTTGAAATTTTGCTATGGTAAATTGACAGAGCGATCTGGCAGGCTTGTGTATTACCTAAATAGACATCAGTGGGAATTAGGCCATTCTCAAATTGCTGTTCCATTTCAAACTCTCATTGTCTGATGTCCTTCCTGGGTGAGTCATACCCCATGATGATCAGGGTCTGAAGAGAGAAGCTGTAGTAATACAGATTCTTTTTCAAGCCCCTTTCCCTAATTATCCAGATGGTTTGCTATTTGAAGTTAGCTTCTATACACAACTCCATGGCAAGATTGCATCTACTTTGTTAGAGGGAGGTGATGAGGATTCTTGAATAATATTTGAAGAAGAAGATATAGTTTAGTGCACATTTACTGCATCTTAAAGCAGCAAGGAGACTGTATTTATCTTAGAACTATTTCTCTATTATTAGGAACATACATTTTGCTTTGTCCTTGGAATGAACCAGTATATGAAATAGCAGGGCCAACTCTTATACTTGAGTTGCTAGGTGCAGCTGGGGCTGATTGTTGTTCATAGGTTATTCAGTGAGCAACTGGTTGAACATACACTATTCCCATCCATTGATTCTTATTCTCCCTTTGGGCCCTGTGAAAAATAAATTAACACCCTTTTCCTTCTGATAATCCTTCAAGTATTGAAAGACTGCTATCATGTCTCCCCTTTACCTTCTCTTCTTAGATATTCCTTTAACCATTCTTCATAGAATTTTGCTTCCATGCCCCTCAACATCTTTTGCACTCTTCTCTACAGTCTTTTCTATTCCCCAGCATATTTCTTTTATTGTGAAGACCAAAACTGGACACAGTATTGCACCTGCAGTCTGACCAGTGCAGCAAAGAGGCAAACTATCACTTCTGTTGATTACTCTAGCCTAATATTGCATTGGTTCTTTGGAATTTCTAGCACACTGCTGGCTCTTCATTAATTTATGATCTACCAATATACTGAAACCCTTCCTACAAGTTCTATTGTGAAGTCAGATCCACCTATCTTGTAAGAAGAGGAGGAAGAGGAGAAAGAGGAAGAGGAGGAAGGAAAAGAGGAATGTATTATTGTTGTTGTTTTTGTTGTTAATCAGTGCACAGTCAGCTAAATGTTCAGAATGGATTTGGCATTTTTGTTTATCTATCGAGATCTTTCCAAGAACCTGTGATAGGCAGATGTGGATGTTTGATGGTATTACAGATACTGTTGCAGGGTGGAAGCTGTCCCCAGTAAAACCACTTTTTGCAATTGACTGATGGCGAATTTGTCAATGCCAATGGTGTTCAATTGGTGCTCCAGTTGTTTTGGGATTGCACCCAAGGTGCCTATCACTATTGGTACTAACACTTGATTGCCTTTGCCAATAGTTGTTCTATTTCTATGTCTTTGTATATTTTTATGTTCTCTAGTTCTTTCTCTTCTATTTTGCTGTCTCCATTCACTGCCATGTCCACTATCCAGACTTGTTTTGTCTTTCTTATCGACAATTGTTATGCTGTGGCAGGTGCCTGTCTATTTGAATTCTAAAGTCCCAGAGCAATTTAATGTCTTCATTTGCTATGACCTTCTCTGTTTTATGGTACCACCAGTCCTTGCTTGGAGGCAAATGACATTTCTTGCAGATCTCCCAATGCACCCATTGTTGCTACTTACCACTCCTTGTAAGCAGTCTGTGAAATCTTCTTTCAGCAGCTTACCAGGTGTTCCACTGTTTCTTCAGCTTCTTTGCATTGGCGGTTGAAGGCGGATTGTTATTATTACTACCTGGAATGGTCTGCTTTTCACAAAACAATGTGGCAGCTACTAATCACCTTGTCCCTTTCTAAATGCTTGCAAATCCACTGTTTGATTGGGGTTTTTTTCCCATAAAGTTTTCCCAGATACAGATGTAATACTGACTGAACTGTAGTTTCCTGAATTTGTAATTTCCACCTGAAATCTTTCATTTCAGTTCTTTTGCTTCTCATCTGAGAAACCTCTTCAGTTCTGAAGTAATACTGAAGAGCTGAAAAAGCTTCTTGGATGAGAAGCAAAACATCTTTAAGGAAAGAACCAAGAAAGTCCAGTTGCCTTTTGGAAAAAGCAGTTTTGGGACAAGCACGACTTGGATGACTGGGAATCTCCATAGACCAGTTCTTTTAACACTCTGGAATGCAATTCATTTGATCTTGAAAGGTAAAGTTCATTCGCAGTATTTAGTTATTCTCTCATCAATTTATTATCTAGTTCAACCTGCATTTCTTTTCTGATGGTTGTGCAGCTTTTATTAGGTTGAACTACTTTTTCCTTTTGTGGAAAGACAGATTCAAAATAGGAATCAAGCAGCTCAGCCTTCTCCATGCTGTCTGAAGTGGTGTAGGGTGTCCTGCCTAAGCAGGGGGTTGAACTAGAAGACCTCCAAGGTCTCTTCCAACTATTCTATTCTATTCTATTCTATTCTATTCTATTCTATTCTATTCTATTCTTTCTATTCTATTCTAAATAAATTAGGATATATGAGGTATTCCTTTTCCTGCCACTACATTGACTTATCACAACATAATATGTCATAAGGCAATTATCTAAGAATGTTGCTGAGTTGAAATGCTAGATTTGGTTCTGACAGCCCAGGGAAAATCCTCCTTTTCTCAACTCTGTGCTGTAGAATTGGCTGTGTAGGTTACAGAGGGCCAAAATCAGAAAACGAGGTTTTTTTTAAGGATGGCCTTCTATTCTGATTGAAACCCTTAGTTGGAGCTACAGATTAAAAAGTCACCTGGGATTCTTTAGATTCTATGATGAAGCTGTAGAATCCATTTGCTGGTTGGTGAGATAATTTGGCAAACATAATCAGATGGAATATGATAGCGTAGTTGCTGTGGATACCGCCTGATTTTTGGATAAGGTATTCCTTACACTTCTGTACTTCTCCAAGAGATCTCTCTCCTTCATGGTTTCCTTCTGTTCCTCTTGTCTACATAAGAACCACTTGACCAGCAGAGTTCTGCATCACAAAAAGGAACAGTAATTGCTCACCATATTCTAATAGCATTGGATCTAAACCAAAGAGTACATTCTAGAATGCCAAGGGCATTTTCTCACAAATTAGTTCATTTTGTTCAATTTTTTCCCAACATGAATATAGCAATGGATTCTACTGTCTCCAGAATTTAATGTGAGCCATTCTCGAAGTACATTAACAGGAGGCTGACTAAATAAATACAAACTATTTCATGAATAAATATAGTCATTTCCTGAAACCATGTTCCCTTCTGGCAAAAGTATAAATGCTGTTATTATCTAGGCACAAAAGGTACCTGCTTGATTTTCATTGCTCTTAATTTCCTTTTCCAGTAGTACCCGTTCTTACAGGAACAAACTGTGTAGAAGCTGCCAAGAAGCACTGTTACTATAAGAGCTATTACAGATCTCACTCTATTCTGTGTGTGCGCTCTTTTTCAATCCCTGCAAATGTTTTCTAACCTTTGATAAGAAAGTGGGAACTGTAATGAAGCTTGCAGTCAAACAAGACAACAGAGAATGAAAACTCTGCAGCAGAGTTGAGTAACAATAGCAATAGCATTTAGATTTATATACCTTCACAGTGCTTTACAGCCCTCTCTAAGCAGTTTACAGAGTCACCATATTGCCCCCCACAATCTGGGCCCTCATTTTACCAACATCAGAAGGATGGAAGGCTGAGTCAACTTTGAGCCTGATGAGAAGTGAACTGCCAAATTGCAGGCAACTGGAAATCAGCAGAAGTAGTCTGCAGTACTGCATTCTAACTACTGTGCCACCGTGTCTCTTTACCTTTGACCTTTGTTTGCAGGGATTTATGCAGGGATTTATGCTTCGACTCAATCCGGCCAAGACAGAGTGGCTGTGCATACCGACATCTCGGTCCAGTTTGGATGTTCCATCTTTGGTCATGGGGGAGGAGGTGTTGCCCCCCGTGGACAGTGCACGGAATCTGGGGGTCCTCCTGGACTCACGGCTCAAATTGGAGGAGCAGGTGGGGGCTGTGGCCAGCGGGGCCTTTGCCCAGATCCGGCTGGTTCGCCAGTTGCGCCTATTCCTGGACCGAGATGCCCTCCGCACAGTCACTCAGGCGTTCGTTATTTCCCGACTCGACTACTGTAACGCTCTCTACCTTGGACTGCCCTTGCGTACCACTTGGAGGCTTCAACTGGTGCAGAATGCGGCTAGTGATGGGAGCCTCCGATATTACACCCCTCCTGCGTGACCTACATTGGCTTCGGTTGCCCTCGGGTGAGATTCAAGGTTTTGGTATTAACATTCAAAGTCCAGCATGGCATGGGTCCAGGTTACTTATGAGAATGACTCCTCCCAACATCAAATACTAACTGCCCTGTATGCGGGCACAGGCGGGTCTCCTCGGGGTGCCATCTGCGACTCAATGTCGCTTGGCAGTGACCCGGGGGAGGGCCTACTCTGTGGCAGCTCCCACTCTGTGGAATCTTCTTCGCTGGAGCTCCGGCTGGCCCCGATCTTCGCACCTTCCACCGATTTGAAGACCTGGCTCTTTTTACAATCCGGGCTGTGCTGATTCTCTGGGGTTGGTTTTATTTTAACTATGGGTTTTAACTTTAATTCGGCTTTAATCTGTTTAATATGCTTTTAACTAATTTATTTATTGTTGTATTTTTTAGTTGTGAGCCGCCCCAAGTCCTTTTAGAGAGCAGCATATAAGTCGAATTCATAAATAAATAAATAAATAAATAAATAAATAAATAAATAAATAAATAATTTATTTATTTATTTATTTATTTATTTGATCAATCAATAAAGATAATAGGTATAAGTTATTCAGTTATGAATACATGAAATGAATACATATAAGAAAAATAAAAAGAAACAATAGGACAGGGATGGTAGGCACATTGGTGCGCTTATATGCATGCAGACCTCTTAGAAAAGGGGTGAGGTCAATAGTAGATAGTCTAAGGTTAAAGTTTTTGAGGTTTGGGGAAGAAACCACAGAGTCTGGTAGAGTATTCCAGACATTGACCACTCTGTTGCTGAAGTCGTATTTCCTGCAATCAAGTTTGGTGTGGTTTGTATCTATTATTGTGCTCTTGTATTGTTATGTTTGAAGCTGAAGTATTCATTGACAGGTAGGACATTGCAATGTATGATTTTATATACTATACTTAGATCGGACCGAAGGTGGTGTAGTTCTAGGTTTTCAAGGTCTAGAATTTCAAGTCTGTTGGCATAAGGTATTCTGCAATGAGTAGAGGAGTGGAGAACTCTTCTTGTGAAATATTTCTGGACTTTCTCAACTGTGTTAATATCAGATACGTAATGCGGTTTCCAGACTGATGAGCTGTATTCAAGTATTGGTCTAGCAAATGTTTTGTATGCTCTAGTTAGTAGTGTGATATTACCAGAGAAAAAGCTACGTAGGATTAGGTTAACTTAATGCCTTTTTGGCTATGTAGTTACAGTGGGCTCTAGCACTTAGATCATTAGAGATGAATACTCCAAGGTCCTTGACAGAGTTTGGATCATCAACAAGGTCGTGACTATTCAGCTTGCATTTTATTTTCTGGGGTTTTTTGCCAATATGTAAGACAGAGCATTTATTTGTTGAGATTTGAAGTTGCCATTTGTTTGACCATTCTTTTTGAAGGGTAGCAGTATTGTCTGTGGTGTTGAATAGTTTTACATCATCAGCGAAGAGAACGCAGTTGCTCTTAATATGATCACAGAGCTCATTTATGTAGAGTATGAAGAGAGTTGGTCCTAGAACACTGCCTTGGGGAACACCACTGTTGACAGGTACAGAATTTGATAGGATGCTCCCAATTTTGACCATTTGTTGTCTGTTTGACAGAAATGCTTCTATCCAGTTATGCAGGTGTCCAGAGATACCATAAGATTTTAGTTTTAGGAGTAGTTTGTCGTGTACCACTGAATCAAAGGCTTTACAGACGTCTATGTAAATTGCGTCTACTGCTTTGCCCTGATCGAGTTGTGTAGTCCATATGTTTTTGCAGTGTAAGAGTTGCAGATTACAGGATAGTTTTTTTCTGAAACCAAATTGTTTGTTAGAGAGGTTGTTTGTCTTTGTCTCTCATGGAGGATAATCATTGATTTCATGACTTTACAGGTGGCATAAAGAGATTGGTCTGTAATTTTCAACTAGGCTGGGGTCTCCCTTTTTGAAGATGGGGATGACCGTGGCTTGTGACCATAAGTTTGGCAAGGAGCTGGTCCTGAAAGATTTTTCAAAGATTATGCTTAGAGGTTCAGCTATGGCAGTGGATAGCTTTTTAAAGAAGTAGGCACATATTCCGTACAGTCCAATAGATAGAGATGGTTTTAGATGGGATGAGAGCATCCCACACCAGATCTGTACCGGATCTTTGAAATGCTCCATTATTACCTCTATTTATATGTCACTGCCTTTTTTTATCAACCTTATTTCAGAGAGCTTTTGCTGCCATAAGTGTTGAATTAGCATTTATCTTTCTGTGGTTGCCATTACCTGTGTATCACACTAATATTATACTAAGTTTTAGCTGTCCTTTTAAACATACTGCCATTAAATTTGAATCCACTGCTTCTTTGAAATGATCTTGTCAGTGCAACCTGGAAAGGCAGAATGGAAATATTTTCATTTTAAAAAATTGATAATAATATGTGATCCCCACTTAGCTGCAGGCTGAATGCGTCCTTGGAAGCCAGCAACTTAATAAGTGTTAGTTGGCCTTTTCTCACAAATGCATTATAATACTCTCTATACATTTTTAAGTTGGCAAAAATAATATTGGGGTGAAATTTGCTATTCCCATTATCAGTCCCTGTTCTGCCTCTATTGCCTCTGTCCACTTCTAATTACCTGGCAGATGAAGTGGAAGTGGGGAAAGGCCTTAAGTCCCAAATATGTGCAGACCAAAGGTGTGTGTGTGTGTGTGTGTGTGTGTGTGTGTGCACGCACACACACAATAATAGAACAGTGTAACAAAGTTGTAAGGAACCTTGGAGTCCAACTCCTTTGCCCAAGAAGTAGACCCTATACCATTTCAGACAAATGGTTGTCCAATCTCTTCTTCAAAACTTCCAGCGATAGAACACCCAAAACTTCTAAAGGCAAGTTGTTCCACTGGTTAATTGTCCTGTTAGGAAATTTCTCCTTAGTTTTAGGTTGCTTCTTTCCTTGACTAGTTTCCATCCATTGCTTCTTCTCCTGCCTACAGGTGCTTCGGAGAATAGATTGACCCCCTCTTCTTCATGGAAGCCTTTTAGAGATTGGGCCTTGGTGGCTCAGGCTGTTAATTGCCTGAACTTAAGTTCCAGCTGCCTACAACTGCTGTAGGCTCAAATCCCACCAGGCTCAAGGTTGACTCAGCCTTCCATCCTCTCGGGGTAGGTAAATTGAGGACTCAAGATTGTTGGGGACAATAAGCTGACCTTGTAAAAATGCCGCTTAGTAAAAAGCAGGCATATACAATGGAATGAAGGCTATTGCTGAGCACACTGGGTTGCATCCCAAAAATTGTAAGCCGCCCTGAGTCTCCGGAGAAGGGCGGCATATAAAATGTAATTAAAAAAAAACAAACATGTCACCACTAGTCCTTTTTTTTATTAGACTAGACATAACTGGGTTTGCATACACACAAACACGCACTGTATTTTAAATGTATGTCTTAATATATTATTCAATGATTCAGGTATTCTCTGATAAAGTAATACAGTGGAAAAGTACTGGGTGATAAATATATCTGCTAATTATGATATAATTCCTATAAAGTCCCTGTTATTTCCTTGAAACATAATATTTACCTTGAGAAGGTAATGAGCACATGTTTTACCTCTCTTTCTCTGTTATTTCTCTTATTAAACATGATAATAGTAACATAATTGTTTTTCTAATATATACCAGAGTTCTGAGAAAAAATGCTGCTGAACTTTGTTTTAATTACCTTTAGATAACACTGAGAAATTTTCAACATCCACTGTAATTAGGTATAGCTGAGGTTATATTTTCATGTTATCTTTTACAACCTTCCCATTGTATCATTCTCATCCACATAGAATTTAAAAAAAAATCAAAAGACTCAAGCTGAATCACTCAGAATTGGAAAAGAATATTTCTCTATCTGCTTATTGTCTGGGATACTGTCTCATTTCCAGCAAACGTTGCATTTTATTTATTTTTATTTATTTTATTTTGTCAAGCGATTATAAGATAACAGGTATAAGTATAAACATAGTTATGAATACATGAAATGGATACATATAAGAAAATAAAAAGAAACAATAGGACAGGGACGGTAGGCACGTTGGTGCACTTATGCACGCCCGCTACAGACCTCTTAGGAAAGAGGTGAGGTCAATTGTAGACAGTCTAAGGTTAAAGTTTTTGGGGTTTGGGGAAGAAACCACAGAGTTAGGTAGAGTATTCCAGACATTGACCACTCTGTTGCTGAAGTCGTATTTCTTGCAATCAAGTTTGGTGCGGTTTACCTTGAGTTTGTAACTATTATGTGCTCTTGTATTGTTATGGTTGAAGCTGAAGTATTCATTGACAGGTAGGACACTGCAATATATAATTTTATGTACTATACTTAGATCGGACTGAAGGCGGCATAGTTGCATATGTCATGCAACCATTTTAAAGCCAAATGCATGGAGAAAAGAGGGAAATTACAACCTGGACATTAATCTGATTCAAAAATAGCTCTTTACTAGATAGACTGTGGTAAATTAAGCACCTCCTTCACCTATGCAGCAGAGGTGGTATTCAGCAGGTTCTGACCAGTTCTGGAGAACTGGTAGCAGAAATTTTGAGTAGTTCAAAGAACCAGCAAATATCACCTCTGACTGGTCCCACCCCCATCTATTCTCTGCCTCCCGAGTGCCAGATGATCGGCTGGGTCGTCTTTGATTGCCCTGAACAGGAGAACAGAGCTGGAAAGCAAGTTAGTGGGATGGGGAGGGAATGGGATTTTGTAGTATCCTTCCCCTGCCACACCCACCAAGCCACACCCACCAAGCCCCACCATGCCCAAGTCATGCCCACAGAACTAGTAGTAAAAATTTTTGAATCCCACCACTGCTATGCAGTGCATCTTTTCCTTGAAAAAAAACCTAAAAGTCCAACTAAACATCCAACAGATTGTACAGTATATGCTTGAGAGATGAGTGACTATATAAATTAGACAGATAGATGATAGATATAGATGATAGACAATATAGATGTTAGATAGATAATAGATGATAGGTAGATAAATAAATAGATGATAGATTATAGATAGATGATATAGATGATAGATGATGATAGATGGATGGATAGATAGATAGATAGATAGATAGATAGATAGATAGATAGATAGACAGACAGACAGACAGACAGACAGACAGACAGATAGATATGAGAAGTTCTTCTCAAGTCTATGCTGAAGCCAAAAATATCCAGAGCAAAGATGATCTGTTTTCTCCTCTCTCCACAACTTTTGTGCAACAAGAGTTATTTTTATAGCCTGTGTCTCATTTTGATATCAAATCCACACTAAGTTGACTCTGTTACTTACAGGTACTTCTGTACATTTTCCAGCAGATAAAGAATAGCAAAAATTGCAGCCCTCCTTGGAACCTTCTCCAGCAGTATTATATCTTTTTAAAATGTGCAATAACCAGACCTGCACAGCATATTACAGATGGCGTTGCACCATGGATTTATGAAAGGTCTCATGATATTAACAACTAGATTATCAGTACTCTTTCTTATTTTGTCCCCTGCACTATTGGACTTTTTAAAAAGTGGGTGCACCCTGTGTCAGCCTCCTACCTTGATTTTCATCAACCTCATCAGTCACGGCTAGCTCTGATCACATGTTTCTATGAGTAGTTAGGATTTTTGACACCAACATGCATCACTTTATACTTGCTTATGTTGAATGACATGCGCCATTTTAAATATATATATGTATTTATTATTTACATATATAAATACTGAACACAATGTGACCTTCCTGGCATTTCCTCCACCATACATACTGAAATAAAAGACAGATAACATGCATACTATTTATACATTGCTAGTTTTGTACAGTTATTTTTGACCAATATACTCATTTTGGTACATATATAATGTCACATTCTTGGGTCTACTTAACCTAATTATTTTATGTTCCAACTCCCACCTCTCAGTTTCAACCATTGGTAAAATCTATTCCATGTATCATAGTATTCTGTCTCCTCTTTATTTTTTAGTTCTAATGTTAATCTATCCAGTTCTGCGCAAACCAGTATTTTGACATCTGCCATTTTGATGTCCACTCCCATAGCATAAAAATATCCCTTTGGAGATCTTCACCATGCTTTATTGTTTTTATTTTTTATCATGGTAAACAGTGGTGGGATTCAATTTTTTTTACTACCAGTTCTGTGGGCGTGGCTTGGTGGGTGTAGCAGGGGAAGTGAAAATCTTTTTGCATGAAGAGACAGATGAGTGCTTCAAGCTTTGTTTGTTATGACTACAGCTCAGAATGAACCCACTTTGCTGGGCCAGGCTGCTACATATAGCCAGCAGCCTCAGTTGCCAGCCAATCAGAGTGCAGGTTTTTCCCGCAGTTTTTAACCCAATCATTTCTTACATTTTACAAGAACAGTTCAAACTAAACCAATGACTTTAAACCTGCATACATAACACCCCTCCCCACTAGGTTCAGTCCATACTCAACCCCCAGCCTATCTAATGTATTCTTTTTAAATAGGGGTTCTTATGGGTAATGCTGAGACCATGTGGTTCAGATGTTTTAAGGTTCTCACCTTGTGAAGGAGGAAATGTGTCTGCTGACATTTCCTTCCTAGGACTTGTGGTAATGGTAGAACCTGTTTGGTTACTACAATCTGGTCTCTCCTACCAATCCATCTCCAACCCAATGTCAGCACCTAAATCAGGTAGTGATGTGCAATCTTCCATTTGTGAAAATGGTTGTTGGTATTGTGACAGGTTTTGGGATGGTTCCTGTCGTGTTAGCTCATTACACATGGGGTTGATTCTTGCTTGCTGATTACACTCATGATCCTCCCTTTTTGCTCCCCTCTGGGAACCAGAGAGGAGCAAAAGTGATGTTCCTGAGGCATCTGGATCTTAACTGATCAATGTGCCTGCTCCAGAGGACACCATCCTCTTCTGTACCCTGTAAGACCTGGGGCCTGTGATTTGGGTTATCTCAGCAGGAATCCATGGTTCACCCATAAGGTTCTTAGCATAAACAGAATCACCCCAGTGAGCGTGCAAACTTTGCTAGTGGAATCTAGTAAGAGTGCGTTGGGTGTAAAGTGGGATGAAGGCAGTCAAGAGGAGACCTGAGTTTCCTACTCATCAACAACTCTGCTGGGGACAAATTAGTTGAGGGGTTGGGAGTGATATGCTGAACACTAAGAGTTTTCAACTCTCAGTGATATCCCTGGACCCAATTGCTGAAGTTTTTCCTTGGTAAATCGTACCATAAGTTCAGCCCGGCTGTTAGCCGAAGGATGCCCAGGGGCTGTCAGAGCATGTCTGATACCCTGTTGTGCTAGATATGATTCAAAAAAGTTGGATGTAAATTGAGGGCCATTGTCAGAAAAAGCACATCAGGTAAGCCATGAGTTACAAAGCTTTTTTAAGCTGTTTGATGACAGCTTCAGTTGTAGTGAATGCCATAGGGATAACCTCTAGCCATTTGGAATATGCATCAGCTATAATAAGCAAAGTTGTGCCCTCTGGTAGGGCCAGCAAAATCAATGTGAATCCTGGACCAGGGCACCTAGGACATTCCCATTCCTGTTTGGGGGCGAGAGGTGGGGCAGGCCTTCTACCTGACAGTTGGGACAAGATGCAACAGTTTTCAACCATTTTGTCAATACCTGGCCACCATACATAACTCCCAATCCCTTCA
>CM019148.1:268790027-268920529 GCA_009733165.1 Naja naja
AGCGGACTACCTGGATCGTACTCAATCGGGCTTCCCACCGGTTACAGCATGGAGACGGCATTGGTCGCACTGATGGATGATCTCTGAGGGCCCGGGACAGGGGTTTTCCTCTCTGTCCTGGTCCTATTGGACCTCTCAGCGGCTGATACCATCGACCATGGTATACTTTTGCCGCCTCCGGGTTGGGGAGTGGCTGGCACTGTTCTTCAGTGGTTCTCCTCCTACCTCTCGCGGGCGGTCGAATGTGTGTTAGTGGGAGGGGTTCGCCGACTCCAGGGCTCTCTCTTATGGGGTCCCGCAGGGGGTCCTTTCCTCTCTTATTTAATATCTACATGAAACCGCTGGGTGAGATCATCCTGGTTTTGGGTGAAATTCCATCAGTACACTGATGATACTCAGCTGTACCTTTCCACCCCAGGCCAGATCAGTGATGCCCTCTCTGATGTCCCGGTTGGATGCGGTACGGATCTGGATGAGTAGGAACATGCTCCACTCAACCCGGCCAAGACTGAGTGGCATTGCGTGTGGCGTCTAAAGCCCCAGCCAGGATTGTCTATCCTTGGCCATAGGGAGGAGTGTATTTACCCCCTGTAGATGAGGGCCAATCTGGGGAATCCTCCTGGATGTGCAGCTCGGTTGGAGAGCAGGTGGGGGCCGTCGCCAGGGGCCTTTGCCCAGCTCCGTCTTGTTGCGACAACTTAGCCCTTTTCTGGGCCGGAGCGCCCCTCTGCACAGTTACTCATGCCCTTGTCACCTCGAGGCCGACTACTGCAAGCTCTCTATCTAGGATTTGCCTTGCATACCATCCGGAGATACAGTTGGTGCAGAGAATGCGGCCTTGTGATGGTGATAGGAGTTACCAGTTCTCCCATTTACCCCCCCCCTCCTGTAGCCTGCATTGGTTGCAGTGCGCTCTGGATGAGATTCAAGGTTTAGTTTGACATTCAAGTCCTACGACATGGGTCCCCAATATCTGAGGGCGTCTTCTTCCAATAGCTGGGCTGCGGCCGCCCTGTCTTGAGACTCATAGGCAAGGACTCCTCGAGGTTCCATTCGGCAGGTCAATGCCGGTTGGTACTTCCCGATGATGAGCCTTCTCTGTTGCGGCCCCGACCTCTGGAATCAACTGCCTCTGGAGCTCCGTCTGGCCCCTGATCTCGCACCTTCCGGCAATTAAAGACCTGGTTGTTTGACCAACCGGGCTGTGACCCTTCCTTGGGGGAGAATGGGTTTTTAATGTATTTTATTATTTGTGTTTATATTTGGGCTTGTTGGTTAATGTCTTTTTTAAATATTTATTGTCCTGTGTTTTTAGTTGTGAGCCACCGAGTCTTTGGAGATGGGCGGCATACAAGTTAAATATAAATAAATAAACTAAACCAATGACTTTAAACCTGCATACATAACACCCCTCCCACTGGTTCCAGTCCATACTCAAACCCAGCCTATCTAATGTATTCTTTTAAATAGGTGGGGTTTTCAATCATTGAGACCTCGTGGTTCAGATGTTTTAAGGTCTCACCTTGTGAGGTAGGAAATGTGTCTGCTGACATCCTTACTAGGACTTTTGTAATGCTAGAACCTGTTGGTTACTACACAATCTGTCTCTCCCAATCCATCTCCAACCTCTTTTTGTAGTTTTGCAGGAATAACCACCCTGTTACCCCACAAAATACATCCTCTTAATACAGATAATTCAGTTTGCCTGGATTTAAAAGGTTGGGCAAGGTGAGGTAGATCTTGAAGAGGCCAACCTTTCTTAATCCAGCCTATAACAGGAGCCAATAAAGTGTCTTTGGCAGTCTCTCTGGCAATTTCAGCAGCGTGTACTGGAAGCTTGGCAACAGTTTCTAGGAAAAAGGTGTAAGTCTCAGGAGCAAAGTCCTCAGTGTGAGAAGGAAGTGGGCAGCGACTCAAAGCATCTGCATGCCCAATGTCTTTGCCAGGCCTGTGGATGAGTTTGTATGAATAAGCAGCAAGAAATTCAGTCCACCTCAGCATTCTTGGTGACAGGATAGTGGCGTAGGTTTGTCTCCTGCCACAATGCCTAACAGAGGTTTGTGATCTGTGACAATGGTAAATGTTCTCCCATATAAATACTCATGAAATTTCTTGACAGCTGCAACAATTGCCAATGCTTCCTTGTCCAGTTGGCTGTAATTCCTCTCTGCTTTGGTCAAAGGTGCAAGAGTAAAATGCAATAGGAGCTTCCTCCCACTGGGAAGCCTGTGGCTCAACCCCCCCACTCCAAAAGGGGATGCATCACAAGTCAGTACAACAGGCAAATTCTCAGAGAACTGTATCAGTACAGCATCAGATGTGATTAGTCTTTTAATATTGTTAAATGCAGATTGTTCTTTTCTGCCCCAGACCCACGCAGACCTTTTGTCTAATAATCTGTGCAGTGGTTCTGCAATGGTTGCCTTCTGAGGTAGGAACATGTGATAAAAGTTAATGAGTCCCAGAAGGCTTGCAAATCTGTTTTACATTTTGGTCTAGGGGCTTCTTTGATTGCTAAACTTGGCATCTGTGGGGTGGATGCCATGCTTGTCAATCATATAGCCCAGAACTCAACCTTGTCAGTTCTAAGAGTGCATTTTTCTTCCTTGACTTTTAACCCCGCTTTCTTGAATCTGGTAAGGACTTCTCTGAGTCTCTCTTGTAATTGAGTGTCATTTTCAGCAGAGATTAACACATCATCAAAGTAAGGCACTACCCCTGGCAGTCCTTGGAGCATCCTTTCCATAAGGCTTTGGAAGATGCCTGGTGCCACGCTTACTCCAAACTGTAACCTTTTACATTTGAAGGCACCTCTATGAGACACAATGGTTTGGGCCTCTGCAGTGGCATCATCAACTGTTAGTGTTGATATGCCTGGGCCAGATCCAATTTGGCAAAGACTGTACCCTGCCAAGTGAATGTAGTAAATGATGCACCACTGGAACTGGATATGCTCTGTTGAAGCGCATGGTTCAATGTCCCCTTATAGTCTCCACAGATTCTCACTGACCCATCAGTCTTGACTGGTGTGACTATGGGTGTCTCCCACCTGGAGTGGTCAGTGGGCTCTAAAACTCCTTGAGTATTAGTTTATCTAATTGTGCATCAATTTTTTCCTTTAAGGCAAATGGGACCCTTCTGGGCTTTAAGCGAATTGGTGGCACCTTGGGATCTAGGTTGAAAGTGATAGGGGTCCCCATATACTTGCCCAATCCATCGCTGAAGACCTCTGGAAACTCAGACTTCAAGGCCTCCTCCCATTCAGTGTTGCTCACGTGATTGATGCCAGTCACCTCGATGCCTAGTGGATTGAACCAAGTTGGGCGATCCTTGTCCACGATGGTCAGGGGCAACGTTTGGTGTGGCCTTTGAACTTCACGTTGAATTCTCTTGTTCCAACTACTGGAATCTTGTTCCCTTGGTAGTCTTTAAGAGTCAGTGCTTGCTTCTTGAAATGCTTCTTCTGAATGTTTGGGAGTAGTCTGTGAATAGTGTCCCATGACACCATAGATAAATATGAGCCTGAGTCCACTTCCATTTGGCAAGGCCTTCCTTCAATTAGTACCTTGACATGCACTTTTCTGTTATTGATAGAAGAAGAATGACCAATAGTTACTGTCTGATGAGTTTCATTCTTCCCCTTGCTTCTGTGCTGCGCCCCATTTTCTCACTGAGGTTGTTGGGCTTGAATTCTTTGTCAGGAAACTTCCTTCTGTTGGGTGGAGTTCTGGATGATTTGCAGACTCTTGCTAGATGTCCTCTTTTTTTCACAACGGAGGCAGATGGTATCTAGGAACTTGCATTCAGTGCGGGGTGGCTTCCCCCACAAACTCTGCAGTAGAAATCTTGCCTCTTTCTTCCCAGGTCTTTCTTTTTCCGCTCCATTCTGAGTCTATAAATTCCTTCCTCCACCTCACTACAGTCTGACTCAGAATCTATTTGCTCACAATGAGTTGTTGTGGACTTTTCCACATCAGGATGGCTTGTGGCCTTGTTAATTTTCTTCATGGCTGCTGCTGAGGACTTGGTAGCTTCTGCTGAAGAGGCCTCTTCTATTGCTTCCTTCAGCGTGATCTTAGGTCTTAGTAATAACTTGCTCTGAAGCACCTTGTCTTTAAGACCCAGAACAAATCGATCGCGCATGGCCTCTTCTAAATTGTTAAATTCGCATGCACCCCCAATGTCTCTTAAACTTGCCACGAAGTCGTTTACGTTTTCGCTTTCCCCTTGATCCTGACAGTAAAACTCGTGTCTCTTAATGAGGCACGATACTTGTGGCGTGTAATGGGCTCTTAACAACTTTTCTAAGTCAGGCCATTCCATTACCTTCACATCTGCAGCTCCCGCCAATGCCTTCGCCATCTTGAAAACTGCCGGACTGCAGTGCGTGAGAAAGACTGCCCTCTTCCACTTCTCAGAAATGTCGGCAAGATCATTTCCTTCCAGATACATTTGGAAACGATCTGCATAAGTCTCCCAGTCTTCTGCCGTCGGATCGAACAGGGCTGGGGGGGTGTTCAGCGCAGCCATCTCTCTCTTCTTCTGTTCTGCGTTGCCTTCTTCTTCAGGGAGATCCCATCCTCGTCGCCAGTGTTAATTTTGCATGAAGAGACAGACGTGGAGTGCTTCAAGCTGTTTGTTTATTAGTGACTACAGCTCAGAACGAACCCACTTTGGCTGGGCTGCGGCTGCTACTTATAGCCAGCAGCCTCAGTTGCCAGCCAATCAGAGTGCAGGGTTTTCCCGAATTTTTTAACCCAATCATTTCTTACATTTTACAAGAACAGTTCAAACTAAACCAATGGCTTTAAACCTGCATACATAACAGGAAGCATACTGTAAAATCTCCAGTCAGAGGTGGTATTTGCCAGTTCTCCTAACTACTCAAAATTTCCACTACTGGACCTCCAGAAATGGTCAGAACCTGCTGAATACCACCTTGATGCTGAATGATCTACAGTAGTGTCATCAGCAGAAATTGAGTTGGTGGTAAATGTTGTTGGGAACCAAGTTTGCTATTTTAGCACTTGGAAAAAGACTAGAAAAATTTCTGCTCTTGATTTAGGTTTTACTTGTCCTTCTGGAATGGAACTAGTATGGTTAAAGTGTTGATCTTGTACAAGGGGATCCAGATTTTAGTTTACAGAAGTTTTTTGGATGACTTTGGGACAGTTATCCTTACAGGATGGTGATTGTGGGGGAACAATAGGAGGGGATACCACGTCAGCCATCTTAAACAGTTGTACGAAAAGAATGAAAATATATCTCTCCATGCCACTTTTCTGCAGTCTCTAAACACCAACTCTGGGTCACCTGGTTTGGAGACTTATCCTTTGATAGGATCTTGCAAGTCCCCATTCAGAGAGAGGAGCAAAATGTTTAGTCTTCATGCCTTTATGGAACAAGAAAGGCTATTGTTTAATCTTTTAGTGAATTGTCATTTTGCTGAATGTACAGGCAGCTCTCCTTTAGCAACTGCCTCACTTAGTGACAGTTTGCAGTTACAATAATGATGAAAAAGTAACTTTATGCTGAATCCTCACATTTATGACTGTTATATATCAGAGCCTGGGTGGTGCAGTGGTTAGAGTGCAGTACTGCAAGCTACTTCTGCTGCAGCCTGCAGTTTGACAGATCGAATCTCACCAGGCTCAAGGTTGACTCAGCCTTCCATCCTTCCAAGGTGGGTAAAATGAGGACCCAGATTGTTGGGAGCAATAGGCTGACTCTGTAAACTGCTTAGGGAGGGCTGTAAAGCACTGTGAAGTGGTATATAAGTCTAAGTGCTATTGCTATATCTAAAAAACAAAACAAAACTAAAGAAAGACCATAAGTACATTCACAGTTTTACTTGGGGATCACTTTGCTGGTCCAAGTTGTGGGTGGCTAAATGAAGACTACAGGTAGTCCTTGACTTTAAACAGTTCGCTTAGTGGCCATTCAAGGTTGCAATGGAACTAAAAAAAAGTGACTTATGAACAGGGGTGGGATTCAACTGGTGTTACTACTGGTTCGGTGACTACGTTTTGCGCTGCGTGCGCATGTAAAAAACCTTAAACTGTGCCACCCCGACAGCTGAAAAGCACTGGGCGCGGGTGCGCAGTGTTTGAAAAGCCACTTTTTTCCTGCTTTTTCAACCTCAGTTGTGCCATGCAAAACAGATGAGGTTGAAAAAGCAGGAAATAAAGGACAGGCAAGAGCCTGGGCGGGCGGGCGGGCCAAGCAGCAGCAGACACAGAATCAGTTCAGTGTCTGCTGCTCTTCAGAGCTACCAGTTCTATAGAGCTGGGCAGAACCGGTAGCATCCCACCCCTGCTTATGAAGGTTTTTCACGCTTATGACTGTTGCAGCATCCACACAGACACATGATCAAAATTTAGACTCTTGATAACTGACTCATATTTACGACCGTTGCAGTGTCCAGGGATCACGTGATCACCTTTTGCGACCTTCTGAAAAGCAAAGTCAACAGGGAAGCCAGATTGATTTAACAACCATGTTATTAACTGAACAATTACAGCAATTCACTTAACAACGATAGCAAGGAAGGTTGTAAAATGAGGCAAAAGTCACTTAACAAATGCCTCACTTATCAAGAGAAAATTTGGGCTCAGTCGTGGTCATAAGTGGAGGACTAGCTGTACCTGAATATGCAAATGACCTGTGTTTCAGATCTGAAAAATGGAAGTCAGGGTTTCAAAAAGTTAAGTGAATAAATGACATACAACAGACACATGAACATACAGGGCAAAAGGCTTGAGGAAATGGGAATTAGTATAATTTTTTTTTAAAATTTGATTTGATTTGTCAATCGCTTACAAGATAATAGGTATAAGTATAAACATGAGTAGGAATACAGAAAATAGGTACGATTAAATGGAGACAATAGGACAGGGACAGGAGGCATGATGGTGTACATATGCACACCCCTTACAGACCTCTTAGGAATGGGGTGAGGTCAATAGTGGATAGTTTGAGGTTAAAGGAGTGGGGGTTAGAGGATGTAACAACAGAGTCAGGTAGTGCATTCCAGGCATTGACCACTCTGTTGCTGAAGTCGTACTTTCTGCAATCAAGTTTGAAGCGGTTTACATTGAGTTTGTCTCTGTTGTGTGCTCTTGTATTGTTGCAGTTGAAACGGAAGTAGTCATTGACTGGTAGGACATTGTAGCAGATAATTTTGTGTACTACACTTAAGTCCAACCATAGGTGGCGTAGTTCAAGATTGTTCAAGCCCAAAATTTCAAGCCTGGTGATACAGGGTATTCTGTTGCAAGCAGAGGAGTGTAGTAGTCTTCTCGTGAAATACTTCTGGACTTGCTCAACTGTATTAATGTCTGATATAAAGTGCAGATTCCAGACAGATGAGCTGTATTCGAGTATTGGTCTAGCAAAGGTTTTGTATGCCCTAGTTAGCAATTCGATATTTCCGGAGGAGAAGCTTCATAAGATTAGATTTACAACTCTTAATGCCTTTTTGGCAATGCTGTTACAGTGAGCTCTAGTGCTTAGATCATTAGATATGAGTACTCCGAGGTTCTTGACAGAGTGAGGGTCATCAACAAGGTCATATCCGCCTAGCTTGTATTTGGTGTACTGATTTTTTTTACCAATGTGTAGGACAGAGCATTTGTTGGTCGAGATTTGGAGTTGCCAAATGTCAGTGCTTAAGTGGTAATTTCTTTTTTAAAAAATTAAAGAAGTTTATCTACACAAATGACTGCTGGTAAGGCAATCAAAGGGATTGTAACAAGGTTTTGTACTGCACTGCCAGTACAGACATTGCTTTCAAAGAGGAAGAATTAATACCATCCAACAATGAGAATAGTTTCCTTCATTAAAGGTTGTCTTTAATGAGAAGATTCTCTCAACGGCCCCCTGAGTGCAATCACAAGGCTGCTATTTCTTGCCTCTGTTTTAGTTATTTATTGCCCTGAGGCCCAAGAAGGAGGGATGTTTAATTCTATGTTGTTGCTATTGGTGATTATCTGCCCAGACTGGTCAGTGCTTTGGAACTATCTCAGAACATACTTTCTAATCTGGATTATTCTGGGATGGAGAGGGAGAAAAGGAGAGAGTGAGGAAGAAGGATGCTTGCTTAGAATTTAGTGAGGGAGCTAAGCATTTCTATCCAAACTGCCAGTAAACAGCAGCCAGACAGAGATCATCATTCCCAACAGGCTGATTAAATGGCTCCAATTACTTGAGGGATTTTTTTTTTAAATAATGTCTTGTTTGTTTTCTTTTTACTTGAGCATTCATAAACACTATATAAAAGCTTATTAAAAATAGCTTTTCAATGCTTGAATGTTGCCAGCAATGAAAATTCATTTTCTACTTTAAAGGTTAAGGTAAAGGTTCCCCTCACACATACGCACATAGTCGTTTCGGCTCTAGGGGGAAACGATGTTACAAAGCCAAAAGCCAGCGCTGTCTGAAGACATCTCCATGGTCATGTGGCCAGCATGACTAAACACCGAAGGCACACAGAATGCTGTTACCTTCCCACCAAAGTGGTCCCTAGTTTTCTACTTGCATTTTCACATGCTTTTGAACTGCTAGGTTGGAAGAAACTGGGACAAGTAATGGGAGCTCACTCCGTCATGCGGCGCTAGGGATTTGAACCGCCAAACTGCCAACCTTTCTGATTGATAAGCTCATTGTCTTAGCCACTGAGCCACCGTGTCTCCTTATTTTCTACTTTACATTTCCTAATATAATTATAACAGGTTATTGAGTTGTGGGGAGAGTGATTTTTGATGTTACTGCTATTTTCTAAAAACAGGAGTAACTCCAATGCAACCAACCCACCTCCACCCCACCCCACCCCACCCCACCCCACCCCAACCCAACCTAACCTAACCTAACCTAACCTAACCTAACCTAACCTAACCTAACCAGCTCAGTCTAGGCAGGCAGTTTGAGTAGCTCAATACAAACATATGTACTATTTGCAGCTAAATTAATATTGGTTAGTAAAAATAAAAACGGGTCTTATTTATATTCCCCAAAAAAGAAAAAAATGAGTTGAAAATTTATTCATTGATACTGATGGGTATATGACATAACTTGTCTAAGTAACAGATGGCTAAACAATTTAAAATGTTTTTTAAAGTTTAAAATACTTTTGAAAAGGAATAAAACAAATCACAGCTACCAAAAAGTAGTTAAAAATAAAATTGGTATAAGTTCCATAACCACAGCAAAAATGTATAATAAAAACTATACAGCCCAGAGAGATTATATATTACATTTTTGTTCTGCTCTGCCTCATTCTTGGAATTTCACAGTTCATGTGATGACAGCAATCATCTCAAGTTTTCTACATCTTTTATCCTCGGAGAGCTGAAACAACACCATCTGGCTTAAACCATCACCTTCTTACATGAAAAGCAAAGACTGAAACTAAATATGTAGCATGGTGTTAAAATGAGTATTTCTTCTTTCTCACTTTAACTTCACAGCTCTCTGTTATTGCGGTGTGTGCACGCTTGTGTTTAAAGGACTTGTTTTAAGCATGTATGAATCTCATAGCATTTTAGATATACCTGTCCTCTGGAACATCATGTCCCAAAAGATTTGTAGGGCTCCCACACTGGTTTTATTTAAATAAGACCTTAAAATCTCAGTCTTTGTGTTAGAGAGGCTAATGAAACCCTTGTGTGATGTTTTGCACCAATTATTTTGGCTTTATTGTTGTATTATGTAAGCCATGCAGACTGGTAACAGATTGGGGTGATATATAAATCAATTTTCCTCCACTTCATTTAAGTTCTAATTTTGGCAATGAATTCTAGGGAAGTTAAGCATTTGAGTTTCATAAGATTTAAACTGGAAACTCTTATTAATGCTCTCCTATCCATTTGCAATTATTTGATGAAGTGAGTTTTGTAATGGTTTTGATCACATTATAATTTTAAATAGGGGTAGGAACTAGAGGTGGTATTCAGCAGGTTCTGTCTGACCAGTTCTGGAGAACTGGTAGCAGAAATTTTGAGTAGTTCGGAGAACCGACAAACACCACCTCTGACTGGCCCCACCCCCATCTATTCTCTGCCTCCTGAGTCCCGGCTGATCAGCTGGGTCTTCTTTTGTTGCCCTGCACAGGAGAATGGAGCTGGAAAGCAGGTTAGTGGGGTGGGGAGGGAATGGGATTTTGCAGTATCCTTCCCCTGTCATGCCCATCAAGCCACGCCCACAGAACTGGTAGTAAAAATGTTTGAATCCCACCACTGGTAGGAACCATCTTAATGGTGAGGCTTCTGTTGGAGGGCAAAACAAAACATTTGTAACAACTAATGACATGCTCATTTAACAAGCTGAAATTCTGGGAGTTGTATCAGTCTATCTGAAAAGCACATATGGGCAGTGGATCAAAATACTTCATGGATGCTCTTTTTCTTCTCTGTTGTAAGGGGGGGTGTCCTTATATTAAACATTTATGGAGGGGAATCAAAGCAAATTGACTATTATTCTGACAATAGCAACTAAGTTCTCTGTCTTAAATCCTCAGACTTTAAACTCAGACTGTTAGCCTGAGTTTAAAGAGGTGCGATGGCTCAGCGGTTTAAAAACACTGAGCTTGTCAGTTAGAAAACTGATAGCCTGGGTTTGAGACCTGAGTGTCCAATGGCAGGGTGAGTTCCCATTACCTGCATCAGTTCCTGCCCACCTAACAGTTCAAAAGTATGCTAATGCCAATAGATAAATAGGTACCACTTAGTTTGGAAGCTGACAGTCTTCTGTGCACCATGGCGTATAGTCATGCTGGTTACATGATCACAGAAATGTTTTGGGACAATGCTGGCTGACTCAGCTAAGAAATGGAGATGATCACTGCCCCCTAGTGTCAGACACGACTTGATAGGGGGTAGCCTTTATATTTACCTCTATTAATTGATGAAATAAATGTTAAAGAAATACTTAGAAGGAGTAGTTGAGGGACCTCCTTTTTCAAGATGCTTTGACTGTCCAGAAAATGTCCTTCTGGCTGGAAAGTGGCTTTGGCAAAGCTGAGATTTAAGCAAATAGTATATCCACAAGTCCAGTGATGCTGGAGAATAATGATAAGGAAGTGAAAAACCTGTTTTAACAAACCTGAATGGGGAAAAGAAGGAAGAGACAGCACTCTGCAGCAGAGAGTTTATCCAAGCCTTTGAAGCAGCAGAAAATGGAAGATTATATTGCAAACAGACAGTCTGTTCCAGTAAGTAAGTCATTCACAGGCACTTTATCTGATAAATTTAATTTATGTGACTCATCGGAATGGGACTTACAAACCGAACTGGAAGGCAAACAGTGTGCAGAGCTATCCTCCTCCCTTTTGGAGAATGGCCCCCATCCTTGGAGCCCAGCAGCAGCTTTCTTTGCTCAGGAGGGAGATGTAACAAATTTAAAGGGGGGAAATGTGACAGACTTCCTCTCCAGACAATGTTTGCTTACAGCTCAAACTGTAAACTCAATATATGATCTTTTGTCAATTGTCATAAATAAGGTCGACTGCCTGAAAGAATCTTTTGCAAGGTTTGCCAGGAGCCACCCAAATACTGTAGAAGGACTTGGGAGGATAACCATGGATAGACATGGGATGGCTAACTCAGAAAATGAAACTAGTGAAGGACCTTGTTTTCCTCCCAAAAACTTGAACACATATAGAGAAAACATTCAATCAGGTAAAGGCCTAAGAGATGACCAACATAACTACAGTTTGCAAACCAACCAGGTTACTTTGCAAATTTATGACAAGAGAGTAAATAGAGGGCGTTGGAGCAATAGAAAAGCTATTAGGCTGTCCCTGAGCCAACTGCTCCGCTGTGAACTCATTCTGATAGATCTACTACATGCAGAGTGGCTGCCAGCAAGAATGCAATGCATGAGAATTCTCCTATCGTTCAAACAAACCACAATTCCCTCCATGCTTTTCAGAATGAAGCCCTTTCTGAGCACCTTCTCAATATTTCCAATAAGGGTTTTTTGCTCAGAAAAAGTGCGCCCACTCTTGAAACAGCATCACCAAGAGGGAACTGTTGCTTTAAATCTAGGCTGCAACAGCTCTCACACTACAAAACCTGAGGCTGCTGCAACTGAACTGACCCTGAGAAAGCAAAGAAGCAATATACAAACTGTGATACCCACAGTTGCAGGAACTGCTAAGGATGTGCCAGAGGAAATGTTGATTGACCTATTCAATGCATTGCCAGAACCTGAGCAAGTTAACTTTATTCAAAGATTGGATGACCTAAAAGAGGCACTGACAACAACTCAATCTACAGCAAAGCCTCTATTTAATTTGGCTCCACTAACCACACAACCCTGTGACAATATATTTAATCAACGATCTGCCTTTACCTTAACAGTCAAAAAAGGTATTGTCACACAGACTGACAATGGGGTAATTGCACTGACTGACCCAGCCTCTGAGAAACAACTGAAAGACAAAGGGCTTCATCACACAGTGCCCCCTAAGCTGACAAACACTAAGGATATAATCCAGCTTCCATCCTCAGTCGATTTAGAAGTTCCCACAACATCTTTCCACAAGATGAATCCTCAGCTATGCCCCTCCAGAAGTGGACATAAATCTACATTTATAGATTTAAGCCAGAGTACCTGCCCATTGGGAAAAAAATCATTCTTGGAGCAAGAGCAGAGGCACACTGGCAACCGAGATACAGAGGAGCAACTACCAGATCTGCAACCCATGAGGAGAAATATCGAACCTCACAGCAACTGTGTTTATATGGGAAGCTTAGATGATATTGACCCGGCTCCAATGTCAAGTTGACATCTGGCATTTTTACCATCTAGCCAATCAACCAAGCCAGACCATCTTGCCTCTGAGAACCCCATACAGTTGGTGATCTGGAATATTGCTGGCTGAAAAGGGACAGTTGATAGTGGACTAATGAGCTTTTTCTCTAGATTTGACGTAATAGCCTTTCAAGAAACCTGGCTAACCAAAGTGGACGAACCAGTACAACTGCCAGGCTTTCAGGGATGGGCCTCCCCAGCCCAAAAAACAAAGAACAAAGGGAGACCCTCTGGTGGGCTATGCATCCTTATAAAGCAAGAGTTGTGATGGCAGGGAGAGAAATTATATAACGAAGGTAAGTATCCATACTTTCTAGCTGTCCAATTTGAATATGACCAGTTTGAGTTAATATTGGTAAATGTGTATATTCCCCCAAGCACATCCCAGCACTGTAATTCCGATTATTGGATGGGCTTGGAAGTTATCCTAGAAGATATAGCAATACTGTACCCTCAGTCCATAGTGGTTTTATTAGGAGATCTGAATGCTAGACTGGGTCCCTTTCTGTATGAGCTTGCCCCGAAGAAGAGAATCCCAGGGGAGTTCTTTGAAAACCATCCTCAGTGGCTCTTGAGAGACTGTAAAAGTAATGCCGCTGGCCAGCTCCTAGTCTCCTTAATTTTTAAGGGCAATCTCCAAATTTTGGGAGGTAAGGACAAGAATTACACATACCCTTATACATACCACTCAACCAATTCAAGTAGTATACTGGATTTCTTTTGTGTGTCAAGAGATAAGGCTGACTGTTAAGTTTGCATGAAGAGTTAGACGTGGAGTGCTTCAGTGAAGAGTTTATTAGTGACTACAGCTCATAACAGACCCGATTTGGCTGCCAAACAGAGTGCAGGATTTTCCTGCACTTTTTAAACCAATCATTTCTGACATTTTACAAGAACAGTTCAAACTAAACCAATGACATTCAAACCTGCATACATAACACCCCTCCCCACTAGGTGCAGTCCATACTCAAACCCCAACCTATCTAATGTATTCTTTTAAATAGGTGGGGCTCTTACGTGTACGTTGAGACCTTCGTGGTTCAGAAGTTTTAATGTTCTCACCCAGTGAGAGAGGAAATGTGTCTGTTGACATTTCCCCACTAGGACTTCCAGTGAAAGAAGACCCTGTTTGATTGTTACAATCTGGTCTCTCCTCCCAACCCATCTCCAACCCAATGTCAGCACCCAAGTCAGGTAGTGATGTGCACTCTTCCACTTGTAAGGATGGATTTTGGCATTGTGACAGGTTTTGGGGTGGTTCCTGTCGTAATGGCTCATTACACATGGGGTTGATTCTTGCTTGCTGATTATTCTCATGCTCCTCCCCTTCCCCCCTAGAAAAGGCATTAGGTATGGGAACTAGAGAGGAACAATTGCGATGTTCCTAAAGTAATCTGGATCTAAGATGATCAATGTGCCTGCTGCAGAGGACACCATCCTCTGTTTGCACCCTGTAAGAACGAGGGCCTGTGATTTGAGTTATTTCAACAGGAATCCATGAAGGTTCACCCATAAGGTTCTTAGCATAAACAGAATCACCCACACTGAACGTGCGAACTTTGCTAGTGGAATCTGGTGGTGCGTTGGGTGCGTAAGTGGGATGAAGGCGGTCAAGGGGAAACCTAAGTTTCCTACCCATCAACAACTCTGCTGGGGATAAGTTAGTTGATGAGTTAGGAGTGATGTGCTGAACACTAAGAAGTTTTTCAACTTTCTCAGTGATGTCCCCAGGACCCAATTGCTGAAGCTTTTCCTTGGTAAAACGTACCATGCGTTCAGCCCGGCCGTTAGCCGAAGGGTGCCCAGGGGCTGTCAAGACATGTCTGATACCCTGTTGTGCTAGATAGGATTCAAAAAGGTTGGATGTAAATTGAGGGCCATTGTCAGAGACAAGAACATCAGGTAACCCGTGGGTTACAAAAAGCTTTTTAAGCTGCTTGATAGCATCAGTTGTGGTGGATGCCATAGGGATGACCTCTAGCCATTTGGAATATGCATCTACTATAATAAGGAAAGTGTACCCTCTGGTAGGGGCAGCGAAATCAATGTGAATCCTGGACCATGGGCCCCTAGGACATTCCCATTCCTGTGGGGGAGAGGTGGGGCAGGCCTGACTACCTGACAGTTGGGACAAGATGCAACCCAGTTTTCAACCATTTTGTCAATACCTGGCCACCATACATAACTCCTGGCCAATCCCTTCATCCTTACAATACCTGGATGACCCTCATGTAACATTTCCAAAACGTCTTTTTGCAGTTTTGCAGGAATAACCACCCTGTTACCCCACAAAATACACCCTCTTAATAAAGATAATTCAGTTTGCCTGGATTTAAAAAGTTGGGCAAGGTAAGGTAGATCTTGAAAAGGCCAACCTTTCTTAATCCAGCCTATAACAGGAGCCAATAAAGTGTCTTTGGCAGTCTCTCTGGCAATTTCAGCAGCATGTACTGGAAGCTTGTCAACAGTTTCTAGGAAAAAGGTGTGCGCCTCAAATTCAACGTCCTCAGTGTGAAACGGAAGTGGGCAGCGACTCAAGGCATCAGCATGGCCAATGTCTTTGCCAGGCTTGTGGATGAGCTTGTATGAATAAGCAGCAAGAAATTCAGTCCACCTCAGCATTCTTGGTGGCAGGATAGTGGGTGTAGGTTTGTCTCCTGCCACAATGCCTAACAAAGGTTTGTGATCTGTGACAATGGTAAATGTTCTCCCATATAGATACTCATGGAATTTCTTGACAGCTGCAACAATTGCCAATGCTTCCTTGTCCAATTGGCTGTAATTCCTCTCTGCTTTGGTCAAAGTGCGAGAGTAAAATGCAATAGGGGCTTCCTCCCGCTGGGAAGCCTGTGGCTCAACCCCTCCAAAAGGGGATGCATCACAAGTCAGTACAACAGGCAAATTCTCAGAGAACTGTATCAGTACAGCATCAGACGTGATTAGTCTTTTAATATTGTTAAATGCTGATTGTTCCTTCCTGCCCCAGACCCAAACAGATTTTTGTCCAGTAGTCTGTGTAATGGTTCTGCAATGGTTGCCTTCTGAGGTAGGAACATGTGGTAAAAGTTAATAAGTCCAAGGAAGGCTTGCAAATCTGTTTTGCATTTTGGTCTAGGGGCTTCTTTGATTGCTTGAACCTTGGCATCTGTAGGGTGGATGCCATGCTTGTCAATCATGTAGCCCAAGAACTCAACCTTGTCAGTTCTAAGAGTGCATTTTTCTTCCTTGACTTTTAACCCCGCTTTCTTGAATCTGGTAAGGACTTCTCTGAGTCTCTCTTGTAATTGAGTGTCATTTTCAGCAGAGATTAACACATCATCAAAGTAAGGCACTACCCCTGGCAGTCCTTGGAGCATCCTTTCCATAAGGCTTTGGAAGATGCCTGGTGCCACACTTACTCCAAACTGTAACCTTTACATTTGAAGGCACCTCTATGAGTCACAATGGTTTGGGCCTCTGCAGTGGCATCATCAACTGTTAGTTGTTGATATGCCTGGGCCAGATCCAATTTGGCAAAGACTGTACCCTGCCAAGTGAATGTAATAAATGATGCACCACTGGAACTGGATATGCTCTGTTGCGCATGGTTCAATGTTCCCTTATAGTCTCCACAGATTCTTACTGACCCATCAGTCTTGACTGGTGTGACTATGGGTGTCTCCCACCTGGAGTGGTCAGTGGGCTCTAAAACCCCTTGAGCTATTAGTTTATCTAATTGTGCATCAATTTTTTAAAAGGCAAATGGGACCCTTCTGGGCTTTAAATGAATTGGTGGCACCTTGGGATCTAGGTTGAAAGTGACAGGGGTCCCCATATACTTGCCCAATCCATCGCTGAAGACCTCTGGAAACTCAGACTTCAAGGCCTCCTCCCATTCAGTGTTGCTCGCGTGATTGATGCCAGTCACCTCGATGCCTAATGGATTGAACCACTCAAGTCCCAGTAAGCTTGGGTGATCCTTGTCCACAATGGTCAGGGGCAAACGTTTGGTGTGGCCTTTAAACTGCACGTTGAATTCTCTTGCTCCAACTACTGGAATCTTGTTCCCTTGGAAGTCTTTAAGAGTCAGTGCTTGCTTCTGGAAATGTTTCTTCTGAATGTTTGGGAGTAGTCTGTGAATAGTGTCCCATGACACCATAGATAAATAGGAGCCTGAGTCCACTTCCATTTGGCAAGGCCTTCCTTCAATTAGTACCTTGACATGCACTTTTCTGTTATTGATAGAAGAAGAATGACCAATAGTTACTGTCACATGTACTTTTCTGCTTCTTAAGGGTGAAGAATGACCAATGGTGACTGTTTGATGAGTTTCATTCTTCCCATTTGCCTCTGTGTTGCGCCCCATTTTCTCATTGAAGTTGTTAGGCTTGAATTCTTTGTCAGGAAACTTTCTTCTGTGGGGTGGAGTTCTGGATGATTTGCAGACTCTTGCTAGGTGACCTCTTTTTTCACAACGGAGGCAGATGGTATCAAGAAACTTGCATTAAGTGCGGGGTGGCTTCCCCCACAACCTCTGTGTTATGTATGTAGGTTTGAATGTCTGTCAAATAGGATTGGTTTAAATAGGGAAAACCCTGCACTCTGATTGGCTGGCAACTACGGCTGCTGGCTATAAGAAGCAGCCATAGCCCAGCAAAGTTGGGTCCATTTGAGCTGTAGTCACTTAATAAACTCTTCACTGAAGCTCTTCGCGTCTGACTCCTCATGCAAACTTAACACTCTGCAGTAAAAATCTTGCCTCTTTCTTCCCAGGTCTTTCTTTTTCCGCTCCATTCTGAGTCTATAAATTCCTTCCTCCACCTCACTACAGTCTGACTCAGAATCTATTTGCTCGCAATGAGTTGTTGTGGACCTTTCCACATCAGGATGGCTTGAGGCCTTGTTAATTTTCTTCATGGCTGCTGCTGAGGACTTGGTGGCTTCTGCTGAGGCGGCCTCTTCTATGGCTTCCATCAACGTGATCTTAGGTTTTAATAATAATTTGCTCTGAAGCACCTTTGTCTTTGAGGCCTAGAACAAATCGATCGCGCATGGCCTCTTCCAAGTTGTTAAACTCGCATGCACCCCAATGTCTCTTAAACTTGCCACGAAGTCATTAACGCTTTCCTCTTGATCCCCAATAAAACTCGTGTCTCTTAATGAGGCACGATACTTGTGGGCGTAATGGGCTCTTAAAAGCTTTTCTAAATCAGGCCATTCCATTACCTTCACGCCTGCAGCTCCGCCAATGCCTTCGCCATCTTGAAAACTGCCGGACCGCAGTGCGTGAGAAAGACCACCCTCTTCCGCTTCGAAATGTCGGTGAGATCATTTCCTCCAAATACATTTGGAACGAAGTCCAGTCTTCTGCCCGGATCGCTGGGCTGGGCGTGTTCAGCGCAGCCATCTCTCAGCTTGTTTTCCCATTCTCTTCAGGAAGGATCCCACCTTCGTCACCAGTTTGCATGAAAAGTTTGCATGCCAGTGCTTCAGTGAAGAGTTTATTAGTGACTACAGCTCATAACAGACCCAATTTGGCTGGGCTGCGGCTGCTTCTTATAGCCAGCAGCCGCAGTTGCCAGCCAATCAGAGTGCAGATTTTCCCGCACTTTTTAAACCAATCATTTCTGACATTTTACAAGAACAGTTCAAACTAAACCAATGACATTCAAACCTGCATACATAACACTGACCTCTTTTCAGAGGTCACAGTACACCTTAGCGGCAATAGCGACCATTAACCCGTAAGTGTGACATTGCGAGGTCACTCAGATTTAAGACCATGTAACATGGCTGACAGATGGCTCACCAAAAAGGTAGAGGTGACTCAAAATAAAAGGTTAATTTGGGCCAAGGTTGATACCAAGGCAATATTAGAATGCCTTAAAACAGAGAATGCTACTAAGTGGGCTAGAACAATCCAGTCATCTACTACTGACTGGATGTCAGCCTTCAATGCATTCTCCAATCTTTGTAACATGCTGAAGAAACACCTAACAACTAAACCTGCTACAAAAAGAGCCCAAGCGGGTAGACCTCGCTGGTTTGATCCTGATTGCCAGCGACTGAAAAAGAAATTGAAGGCAGCCATGAGGCTTGCCCAGAGGAATCCTACTATCCATATACAAGCTAAGATGCTGCACACAAGAAGGGAATATAAAAAAACTATAATATTAAAGAATTTTTTTTTGCCATTTCAATCTGGTCAGAATTTGAGTTGGCTGCCAGAAGTCATAACTCAGTATTGTTTTGGCACTCTGTAGCAGGAATTCTGAAGGATCGGAGATTTGCGTTTGACATACCAAACTCTGCTGAGGACTGGGAGAATTATTATCAGTGCTTGTTTGCCCCCACCGAACCGGTAAAGAAATTATTTTTTAAACAGTGATTTAATAAACCTTAGAACTCCCCCTCCCTGGCCACCAGTTTCAGAAAAGGAGATACAGTCCATCATTAAAAGCTTAAAGAGCAATAAAGCCCCAGGAGAAGATTTTTTACAGGCAGAATTATTTAGGAAATTTTCCAACTGGTGGGACCCTGTATTAGCATGTCTTTTTACACACATAAATAACACCTCCCATATACCAGATGGGTGGAAGATGGCAATAGTTGTCCCCATATATAAAAAAGGGAATAAAAAGGATCCTAGTAATTATAGGCCCATCAGCCTGATTGACATTGTAGCAAAAATATATGCTAGATACCTTTTGAACAGAATTGAAATCTGGGTAGAGGAAAACAACATCCTCACAGAAGAACAAGCAGGTTTTAGACAAGACAGATCTACTATTGATAACTGCTTTGTCTTGAACCATCTAATTGCCATATATGCCTATAAGAGGAGACCCCTGTTTGCTGCTTTCAAAGATCTTACAGCAGCATTTGATGTGGTAAATAGAGACGTACTATGGAGTAAACTGATATCTCTTAAAATAGAACCCAGACTCCTGGCTTTGATTAAAGCCCTTTATACAAGTTCCTGTTTGAGGGTGCGGTATGGGGTTAATGGGGCCCTGACTAACAGGATTCACAAATAAAGGGGTAAGGGAAGGGTGTATCCTGGCCCCATTATTATTTAATTTATACATCAATGACCTGCCAGGGTTAATGAAGGATGCCATGGTACACATGCCAATGATCCTAAATACTTACTGTAACAGCGTGCTTTATGCTGATGATATGATTTTATTATCATACTCACAAGTAGGATTACATAGGCTATTAAGAAGATTTAGCTCTTATTGCCAGGATAACTCCCTAATTATTAGTAAATCTAAATAAAAAATAATGGTGTTTGGAAGAAACCATCAGAGACATAAGTGGCAATTAGATGGTGAACCAATTGAACAGGTTAACACCTTTATATATTTGGGCGTAACTTTTTCCAAGACTGGATATTGGGCCTGCCATCATCAATGGAGCACATTTAGAGCAAAAGCCCATTTGAATCTATTGCTCAAACTAAAAAACCATGGTTACCCAGGGTTCCTAGCCCCATTAATCAAGGTTTATAAGGCTAAGGTTACCACAATGCTCTTGTTTGGAGCAGAAATTTGGGGTCTTTACTCAACCACAGTCCTAGAACAAACACAGTCCCAACATTTGAGATGTATTTTGGGTGTAGATCCAAGAACATCTGCTGCAGCAGTTAGAGCTGATTTGGGAATTCATACAATTCAGGCATTATCTAAAATTAGAGCTTATAACTACTGGTACAAAGTTAATGAAATCGAGTCTGATAGACTACCCAAACTATGCCTACTAGAGCAAATAAAACTACAATCACAAAGCTCCTGGATCACCAAACTAACAAATTTTGTAAGAAGCTGTGGCCTTCCTGTCTCTTGTGTAACAGGAGAACAATCTAAAAAAAGAGTTGCCCAAAGAATTAAGGATATAGAAGCACAAACTGATATAGCTATCCTTAGTAAGGTGGGTAACTTGAAATGGCTGAGTAAATACAAACGTACTTTTCAAGTAGACAGTTACTTGAAGTTACAACTCCCAAAACAGCTTAGGGAGATATTTACAAGAGCGAGATTCGAACAGCTTGACACAATGGTCAGATATGGGAAATTTCATGCTATACCGTACAATGAGCATCTCTGCATTTGCGGAGAGGCAGAGGTAGAGGACCTGACTCACATCCTATTTGACTGTTACATATATAAGAGGGTGAGAGACAGGTATCTTGGTCTATATACCAGATGAATGACCCATTGGGATCCCCATATCAAAATAACTTACCTTATGTCCGTCCAGAACTTTTAAATAACATTTAACGTAGCACAGTACTTAAACAAAACGATCTGGTTGAGATCTGCATATGTGGGACTGATTGGGGTAGATTGCAAGGGCAACTCCGAAATATAATGCTATCATATTTTATCTATACCTTAAATTATTGTACATTATTACAACTTCATTTTAGATTGTATTTTATTATTATTTCTCTAAATCGTATTTTATTTTGATTCCATTTTAAATTGTATTTTATCAAATTCCATTTTGAATTGTTTTTATCAAATTTTAGCAACAATTTATTGCTGGAACTTTGCACTATGATATGGCCCAAGGGCTAATCAAGAAAGACTTTGAATATACACAAAGATCCGTTATTTATGAATCACAGATTTGCTGGTGGAGCAAAAGGTTCAGGTTCAGACTAAAACAAGGATCTTAAATCATAGCTCCCCAAAGGTTTGAAAAGGCTTGCAGTTTGCTCTTTTTAAAACATTATTAAAGTAACCATGGCTATACAATACAAGAATAAAAAAAGATAACAGGAAGTAATGGGCATGTGGAACACTGCTTTTTAACTTGTAATAATATTTGCAGAGCACTGTGAAGAAAATACCGCTCAGAAATCCCCCTGGTGTCCTCTGGGTGGAACTGCAAGGTGCAGTTTTATTTCAGTTGCATCATTTTTATTTTATTTTTTGTTTTAGAAAGGGCTCCCATTTGTTTTATAAATCTAAGAACAGCCCTATTTTGATTAAAATGGAAAAGGAAACCTGATTGCCAGATTCCTGAATCGACTAGTCTACAAATCTGAGATGATATTTAAAACATCAACTTGTTCACTTTTGCCATGGTAAAGCATGTAGAAAGGAGACTAAATCAACAACTTCCACTCTCCTCCTTCTGAATGGAATAAGCAGCAACTTATTAATACACATATTTGTTTAGCGGTTTAAGTAGTAATGAGTGCAGAGACACAATACAATCTATGCTCTGTGTCACAGTGCCATTCTTCAATAAAGATTCCACGGAGATTTGGAAATACGCTGTAAAGAATAGATGCCACTGTTTCAAAGATTATTAGATTAAAGATGTCAAGTCTCCTTTTTTGGGGGGGTTAGAATATGCAAGCCCCCTACCAAGACTAACCAACTCTTTGGATTACATCCAAAGTCACAGGAAGAGAATCTTCTTCCTGGTCAACAGATAAATGGAGAAATGTCTCAGGCAATCAAGGCATGTCTGCTGGTGAACAAGGAAAGCGTTCTTATCCATCCTCAATTTTATAGCAAAAACAAATCAACAAAAGACCAACCTTTCTTATCTGTTAAAAATAGAATTAAAAAAATGATTAAAAATAGTGACCTTATCATGGTGGTTAGCAAGCATATCCAAAAACTGTTTGTGTGGGGCATAGGATATTCTGCTTTTTTTTACCTGAGTGTGTCAGTCTAGTTGTTCCAGAAAGAGAAGTAAACCTGGAACTGGTGGTATTTACTGTGTTCTGGATGTGGTTCAGCCCAGTGGTGGGATTCAAATTTTTTTACTACCAGTTCTGTGGGTGTGGCTTGGTGGGCATGGTGTGGCTTGCTGGGTGTGGCTTGGTGGGCATGGCAGGGGAAGGATACTGCAAAATCTCCATTCCCTCCCCACCCCACTAACCTGCTTTCCAGCTCCATTCTCTTGTTCAGGGCAACAAAAGAAGACCCAGCCGATCAGCTGGGACTCAGGAGGCAGAGAATAGATGGGGGCAGAGCCAGTCAGAGGTGGTATTTGCCAGTTCTCCGAACTACTCAAAATTTCTCACTATTGGTTCTCCAGAACTGGTCAGAACCTGCTGAATACCACCTCTGGTTTAGCCCCCTAAGGATTAAAATGGCATATTCTGGCAGGGAAAAAGGTGGAATGCTCCACAGAATCTTTGAATGCAGACTTCTGCACAAGGTTAATGGCTAACTCCCAAGGTCCTTATACAATTAGACATTTGGGGCCTTTTATCCGTCTTGATTCTTGGACATAAAGTGAAGTTGGTGGTCAGAGTCAGGCCACAGATACCTTTCTTTGATAGAGTTGAGAGTCACAAATGAAGGTCCCATGAATACATGTCCCAGGATAATGTTGCAGAATCCAATCTGAGTTGGTCACTGGACCAGTGGTTTACTCTTCCGAGCTTTCAGACTTGTGCTGGAGCCCATCCTCAGGGAACGCCTCTTGATGTGCTTTGGGCTATTCTGTGTGTGGTGTCTATATGGTGCCCGTTGTATTTGGCTTTTTAGATGTTGACTGGGGTGTTGATGGCTGGTTATTAAGTTGTTGGCTGTTGTTTTCTTCCTGCTGCCAAACCTTTGCCTCCTAAGTACTTGATAAGCTGATGGTAAATCAACACTCCTGTTGACTTGACAACGGGCCTGTTGCCCAGACTTCAATCGCTTCCCTGGATGTTTTTGTGTCTACTTGTTCAATAGTCTTAATAGCTGCAAAATGAAATGTATGTTCTTCTTCATTGCAATGTGAGGCTACCAATGAGTTCGGGTCTCCTCGTCTGACCACTGTCTTGTGTTCTTGCAATCTGGTGGTTAGCTTCCTTCCCCATCTGTCCTACATAGTCTTAAGGCCAAATCATGCAGGGGATCTGATAGAGTACATTGGAAGTATCTCCCACCTCCAAACGATGTTTCCTATGCACAATTTGTTCTCATATGGTAACCTCTAGGTGGTGTGCGATGCCCACTTGCAGATCTCAAAGCTGCATTCTACTGCTTCCGAAATGTTTTGGATGCATGGCAAGGTGTGGCATGTAGTTGGTCTTGTACCTTGTTTCTTCCTTTCTTTTCCCACTGTGTTGCGGAGACAACTTGTAACAAATGACTGTGGGCCCACTCTGTCTGAATTGTTTATGTAGGTACCTACTCTCCAGCTGTTCGGCTTGGGTTCTCACTCTGTGACACAATGTTCTGATGCAAGTCTTTTTGTATGACAGTGGATGGTTGTTTTTGAAATTCAGTATGTGTGGGGAGTTTGTGGCCTTGTGATAAACTGATTTCTAGGCTTCCATCTTCTTATTTGTTGACAAGCACATCTAAAAATGGTGATTGTCTAGCTGTTTCTTTCTCCATTGTGAACTGTATGTCGGGGAAGATGGAATTCGGTATGGCATGGAAGTCTTTCAGTGCATTTCTTTTGTTGATGACAAACGTGTCATCCATGCAGTGGCACCAAAATTTAGGTGTGTAGTATTTTTATTTTTTTTAGATTTGATACTGTGTTTCCCAAAAATATGACCTACCCCAAAAATAAGCCCCAACCAGTTTTTCCGTGTGTGCCTAATATAAGCCCCACCCCAAACTTAAGCCCTAATGAAGGGGGTGGGCATGGCCAGCATAGGAGGCAGAGAGTGCGTACGGACTGATGGTGTCTGACAGCAGCCACAGCCCACACAGCAAGGGGAGTTGAGTATCTGTGCAAGCATCAGGCAGAAGCAGAGGTGAAGGGACGCATTGCATGGGCCATGGGAAGGCTGAGCAGTGGTGGGCCAGATAAGCAGGCAACTGCAGAAGACTCATCTTTGCATCTCTTGGTTTGCCTGCAGTCCATGCAGTGCATTGAAATCACCAGCCTTCCGCGCCATGCCTTCTGCTCTGCATAGCCCCAGAGTGCACTGACCAAGGGACCAACAGGCTGCAGCTGCTTCCAGATACTGTCGGTCCCCCTGCGCTTGCCAGCTCTTGTGTGTGCACCAGGGGGCGGGGTGCCCAGCTGGGCTGATCCCTATGAAATCGTGTTTGCCCAAAAATAAGCCGTAGTGCTTATTTCGGGGCCCAAAAGAAAATAAGACTGGGTCTTATTTTCGGGGAAACATGGATAGTATCAATCACACCCCTGTACTTAGACATGTGTCCTTGCTACTTTTTAAAAAATTCACATTTATATGCCACCCTTCTCCGGAGACTCAGGGCGGCTTACAATTTTTTGGAGCACAACCCAATGCGCTCAGCAATAGCCTTCATTCCACTGTATATGCCTGCTTATTATTAGGGCTTTTTGCCCCCCCCAAGTTGCATTTTTACAAAGTCAGCTTATTGCCCCCAACAATCTTGGGTCCTCAATTTACCTACCCCGAGAGGTTGGAAGGCTGAGTCAACCTTGAGCCTGGTGGGATTCGAGCCTGCACTAATTGCAGGCAGCTGGAACTAAGTGCTAGGCATTTAACAGCCTGCACCACCAAGTCTCATTTCACCAAGGTTTATTCAAAGACTTTGGAAAAGAAGAGTCTTCAAATTTAAAATATGACTTTCAGTAAATATTTCTATCCTATATCTCATTCTGGAGAAAAATGGAAAGAATACTCTGATGGCCCCCTCCCCTTTTGATATACACTGGTTGACTCATTGCAGTATCCAAAATTTGCTCCATTGGATGGCAGAGGTCCTTTTTAATTTTCCATAATGCCACAGGATATTGGGAAATAAAAGGCATTATGGTATATTCATATATCTGCTAGGCTCAGCTAGGTATTGCTCCATTGCTAGGAACAGGCCTTGAGGCTAGTATTGATGTGGCTGTGCTCTGATACTGGTCTTCAAATGCCAGATAATGACACCAGCCCTGGAAATGAGAATAAAAGCCAAACTAGAAGTATATATGGTACCATCTGAAATTTCTTTTTTTAACTTAAGGTGGTCCAGACATATAATAGCTTCAAAGTATGTTTAGTTAAGTAGGTCAATTGCTTAATTTTTTTCAGATTAAAGTAACTTGCAAGCAAAAATACATATATTAGTCTTGTAAAAGGATGTTTGTTAAAAGAAATTGTAATGATAGTTTGAATCTATTTTTGCAAATCATACACAACTATGTAGCTGTTGTGCATTAGCTGTCAAAGAAGTTTTGTTTTGAGTAACATTTTGCTTTGATGTTAACAATTTTCTCTAGCACTTCCTTTCATTATCTTACATGTCAAGAATAGAACATAAAATAGCTGAAAGACTACATAAACAAGCTAGATTAACCTGAGAATACCCAAAGAATAAATATCTAGATTATCTTGGGCTGGCCTTGCTTGCTATGTCACATATACTTATGTCTGTACCTCTATATGTATATGGGTTCATAAATGATATTCTTCAACATGAATAAATTGTCAGTAGCCTATACTGATAAAATTATGCAAAACAATAATATTCACTATAAGAGAAAGGTATCTATAGTCCAGTTTCCCTTAAGCCATAAGAGACCCTGGATGTTTCATTATAATCTGTTTCCACATATGAGATTTTACGTGATTTAATTCCCACCTTTTTTCGGGTGGGGGGGAGGATTTACTCTATTTTTTCCAATTTCCTGTGTGATTTTTTTTAATCTAATTTATCTATATCAATTAAAAAAACATCTATAATAAAAATAATTGAATATGGTTAACATTTAAGAAATATATGCAGTGGTAGGATTCTGAATAGGCGGATGAAAGTTAAAGTAATGCAAAAGTGAGTAACCAATACAGATAATTATCAACTTAAAACTATTTGTTTAAGAACCATTTGAAGTTACAACAATTGTGATGACCTGGGAAACAGCACACACATAATAAATTCCCAAACGTAAATAAATTTCCTTTAATGCCTCTAACTTGGCCCCACTGTTCAATTGTTCACAGTTGGAGATTAAACTCTTTCCAAAATAGTCTCCAAAAGAAAGAAATACAGTCCAAACTCAAAGAACAGTTAACGGAGAAATAAAAAAAACCAAAACAAACCGCACTGAAGGAATTTTCATGACAGACCAGGATAATTAATTACAAATTTCAAGAAGATAACAAGGCACAGTCCATTGGAAGAACGGCAACCAAGATAAACCTCAGCCAGAAATAAAACATGCTTTGCTTCTAGCGATGCTGTGTTTTAAACGCCCCTCCTATATACTATTCCCTCTAGCTGCAGCCAATGAGGGGGATCATGGCTGCTTCCTCTCCTGTAAGCCATGTTGTTCCCTTCTCCATTTCTCCCTGTGTGCCTTGGATGAAAAGGGGATGGGCCTGGGTCTTCCTCTGACTGCCCAGCCAGCCTCTGCTCTTCCCCAGCCTCCTCCACAACCTCCAGAGCCACACTTCCACTCCCTGTCAGTTGTTCCTCCTCTCCCTCAGAGTCAGTCTCCAACAGGGGCATGACAACAGTGTTGAAAACAGTGACTTGAACTTATGGCCAATCCTTACACTTATGACCATTGCAGTGTTCTCGCAGTCATGTAATCATGATTCGGGTGCTTGGCAACATCTATTTATGACAATTGCAGTATCCTGGGATCATATGATTTGTGACTTTCTCAGCTTCTGACAAGCAAAGTCAATAGAGGAGGCCAGATTTACTTAACCACCACAGCCAAAAAAAAAAATGGTCGCAAAATCAGGGGTTGTCATATGATGATTCATGTCATGACTGCATCACTTAACGATGGAAGTTCCAGCCCTAATTCTGGTTGTAAGTCAAGGACTACAGCAGTACGTAGAGGCAGTTTGGTTTTATAGAGAGGAAAAAATTGGATTGAATTGAAAACAAATATAAAAAGAGGAAAAGAGAGATAATCATTTAAGAAGAAGAAGAAGACCAAGAACATTACTCTTGGAGGGAGTCAATAAGAAACTCCCAAAATCTCAGGTGAGAAGTTTTAAAAAAACAAAATATAAAGCATGAAAAGGTATACGGAAGTGATGGAACCAAAGATGGATTATAAAGATAGAACCCTATGGTGAAATGTACTGAACAGTATGTTTGTAAATTAGATCTAGTTAATAGTTCTGTAATTAGTGGTTTTTTTGCGCTTTGCACAGCATTGTTTATCCCAAAAGAGTATAGTGTGATGGCCGTGTACCTGTCTTTCTATGAGGAATTAGGTGCAACATAATGAGACAGCACACTGCACTATGTAAGGCAGCATTTGCGCAGTAGATCTAAAGGGTTAGATCACCTCAACAGCCATTTTGTGACTTGGTAATTCCAAAGCATCCATTTTTTTGAAGGCACTCATGACATTTTCTAAGCATGTCCAGAATTCACAATGGCTGGGGACTTGAAATCATCTTGAAATTTCCAGTGTGGATGAAATCCAGAACTTGTTCAGGTTTTTTATAAGTATGCATATGTGCATGTGCATGTGTATGTGTATGTGTATATACATACATACATACATACCCATACCCATACCCATACCCATACCCATACCCATACATACATACATACATAGATACATACATAGATATATACATAGATACATAGATACATACATACATACATACATACATACATACATACATACATACATATATAAAAGAAAGAAAATCAAGAAAAAAAATTCTGGAATGTTTGTAATGGGCTAGAGCAGGTGTGTCAAACTAAGAAAAAAAAGAAAGTAATATCTACATTTATAAAGGCGTCTGTCTTGGTAATTCATGTATGCAGATGCAATTTCCTTGCTGCTCATGGAAACACAAACAGAATACTTTACAATGGGAGGAGTTCAAACATTGATGAGAATGACTGAGCACTAAGTAATCAAGTGTGTGACATAACCCTGAGAAGAAACAATTTGCACTATTGTGCTGGCAACTTTAGGAACTGAGCTGAATAGATTTGGTATCGGAGAGACAGAACCAAACATGGCTTCTTATAATTCAACAAACTAGTAAGTGTGAAATCTTGTTAGATACCAGTCGTCATTGCTTCATTGCTGCTGTGTGATAAAATGCATTGCTTTTATGTTGCCACAACTGATACCTTTTCAGATTATAGTTAACATACCTGAAAAAGAGAGAACTTCCTGCTGAAATGTGCACAAGTTTTAGCATTTTCTGCCTTACCCATTGTTCAGTCCGTGGTAATATGCTGTGATTTTTTTTCATCGCATAATTCATCTTCTTGCTAAAATGATGCTTGTTTTGCATATAAAAGGTTCTTCCAGAATAGTGTCAGTGTGAAGAAGAGTAATGAATAGTATAAAGGTGAAACTGGAGTGAGGTGAAGGGAGAACATGTTATCAGATGAATATTAATGCTTTGCAATAAAAGACAAAAGTCTGAAGGTGGGGAAACTGACAGCTGTGAAAGCAGACCTATAAGTAAGTTGTAATGCTTGTAATATCATTCAATCTACGTTTCCTCCATTGTCGAACCAATTCAATTCACTGGAATGTACCTCTGAGTGAACACACACAAGACAGCACCATTAAACAATATGTCCATGGAAAAGGCTTTGAAAGGGATATTTAACTGTAAGCAGACCAGGCATTTCATATTTCCTATTTATATGATCTGTATTGAAATTGTAGTACAGTTTCTCCTACCATAAAAGAAAGTGGTCAAGATAAAAAAAAAATTTCTGGAATGTTTGTAATGGGCTAGAGCAGGGGTGTCAAACTCAAGGTCCGCGGGCCAGATCTGGCCCATGGGGTGCTCAGAACTGCCCCGTGGGGCCACTCTGGAAATAGCAAAGGACCGGCCTGCGGTGCCTCTGCCAGCAAAAATGGAGCTCATGGTCCTCCCAGGCCCCATTTTTTGCCTGAACGGCCTCCTGGAGGGCCATGTGCATCATTTTCACTGGCAGAGGGCTGTAGGAGGCCATTAAGGCCAAAAATGGCACCCAGGGGGGCTACACATGGCTTCTCCAGGCTCTGTTTTCACTGGCAGAGGGCTGCAGAAGGCTGTTCAGGCAAAAAATGGGGCCTGAGGGGGCCATGCGTGGTCCCCCGGGCTCCATTTTCATTGGCAGAGGGCTAGCAAAACAAACTAAAAGCGAAAAAACAAAAGGAGAAATGTTTCCTCTTTTGCATTTAAGCATCCAAGAAAGGACAGGAAAGGAGAAAGGGAAAGAGGAAAGACAAAGAAAAAGAAGGAAAGAGGGGAAGGAAGAAGGAAGGAGAATGAAGAGGGAAAGAAAAAGAAGAAAAGGCAGAAGGAAAATAGGAAGATAGGAAGGAAGGAAGGAGGAAGGAAGGAAGGAAGGAAGGAAGGAAGGAAGGCAGGCAGGCAGGCAGGCAGGCAGGCAGGAAGGAAGGAAAGGAGGGAAGTCCTGCCTTATCAGTTGGCCTCCAGCAGACGGCAAGATGGAGGACAAGAGTTTGGTGCTCTCCCTGGTCTTACCTTCCTCCACTGGAGACAATGGATCCTCCCCAGCCTCATCCAGGCCACCGCAGGTGCCCCTGACACAAGTGAAGTTGATCTGGCCATGCCCACCCTGGCCATGCCCACCCAGCCCTCTGAGGTCAAACACAATCTTGATGCAACCTTCAATGAAATCAAGTTTGACCCTCCTGGGCTAGAGCTTTGTAGCTATTGTAAGATTTATGTTTGGATAACACAGGCATAAAAAATAAAATAATCTATTTATTTGATGGCAAAAAAATGGCTTCAGGATGTTTTAGAATGGTGGAGTGGAAGGGACCTCAGTTGTCTAATGCAATCACTTTTTGGCTATAACTTTAGTTGTCTAATATAATGTTTCAGAATTGCTTTCAATTCTATAGTAACAGTTTTGGTGAGTAGATGGTGCTAGCTCTTACAAATTTTCATCTTATATTATGCAGGTGTATATATAAATTGCCATACACTAAATAAACCATAAATTATTAAAATATATGTAAATAAGCATTATAACACAAGAGCACCAGAGATCTTTGTTAATTGTCTTACAAAGAAATGAAATTTTTCTAACCATCTTACTATATAGAAATAAGACATCTACCCAGAAAACAGTATGTTTAGTTTAGATGAGTGTTATGGATGCCTTACCAGCTTTAAATTCTGGGCACCTTGTCAGTATTTCTCAAATATCAATTTTTCAAAATGGTGTAATCGCATTTTTCCCAGCATTTTCAGATGCTACTGCCTTAAAAAGAATTATGTTTGCAGTTTTATTTTGGTACAAAATTATATTTTAGTAGCTATAATAAAAGGTTGTCGTATTTTATGCTGCCTTCACTGAAAATCTCAGAAGTAAAAAAAAGAAAGAAAAGTAAATAAACTCTTGAATTGTTCTTTGACTGAGGTTGTTGCACATTTTAAAAAGGGACAAAGATTTTATTAAATGGTTGGGGCTCCCATGAACTTTTTTTTTTGACCCATTGCAGGTTCCCTGGCCTTCAATAATATTCTAAAAAAATCATGTACCTGTAGTCCTCAACTTACAACCTTTCATTTAGTGACCATTCAAAGTTACAACAGCACTGAAAAAAGTGACTTATGACCGTTTTTCACACTTACAACCTTTGCAGCATCTCTACGATCATGTGATCAAAATTTAGATGCTTGGCAACTAGTTCATATTTATGACCGTTGTGTTCCAAGGTCACATGCTCCCCCTTTGGAACCTTCTGACAAGCGAAATCAGTGGGGAAGCCTGATTCACTTAACAATCATGTTACTAACTTATCAACTGCAGTGATTCACTTAACAACTGTGGCAAGAACAATGGGGCACTTAAAATGGGGCAAATCACTTAATGAATGTCTCACTTAACAACAGAAATTCTGGGCTCTATTGTGGTCATAAGTTGAGGACTACTTGTATATTAAGTTAGTGTTTCCCAGTATTTGCTTGACAGATGATGAGAAGTGACCTTATTGAGACTGTCAAGGTAATCATTACATAAGAATAAATGTCCAATAAATAATTTTCTAATCCCTTAGATCCTGATGTTCCTTTTGACACATTAGTCAAGCATGGGTTCTTTCTATAACAACTTCCTTTTTGACCAAGATTAACATTATCTTGGGGGTTAGACAGAAAAACTTCTGACTTGAGTTATATCCTACTGGGTCTTTCCACCAACAGAATGGATTTGTCCTCATTCTTCTCCAGCTTTTCTGTGATCCTTCCCAATCTGCTTGGGAGGGAAGGAAGGATGTTTGATGATTTGAGATAGATAAGATGCCATGGTAAATTTTCTATGAGTGGATTACAATAACAGTTCGTTAACAGAGAAACTTTAATTTTGCTTTGTTTTATTATCTTTTTTATTCATTAAACATGAAACTGAGTCAACTGAACATTTAAAAATGTATCACAAATATAATTGACTGGCACTGATAGTTGATGTGGGTTGCTGCCAGCATCCTAGGTATCAACCAAGTTTATTATTATTATTACTACTACTACTACTACTACTACTACTACTACTACTATTATTCCTGTTAACTACTTCGCCACTAATATAATATATAGAAGATAGGTCAATAATTTGCAAATTGATTTAGTAGTTTAAAGAGGGCCTGTTTCGCAAGGAGTGGGAAGTAATGTAGTAATATATTAATCAGTATTCAACTACAGGGTTAATGCACCTTTTTACATGTTTTGATTGTTTTGTGTTCTTTGTCATTTTCTTTATTGTCTTTTTTCTGTTGTTTTGTATTTTGTATTTTAACTTTGTCTTGAACAATTTTTTTAAAAAGAAAAGAGTATGTTTGAAGGGACAGGGGGAGGAGAGGAAAAGACACTGTGATGTTGTGAATGGAACATTTTGGAATTTGATTTCTGAGAAGGGTTGATTTATCTTCTTATTTCAAAAAGGGTTAAAGCTGTCAGTTCTAAAAAGCAAAGAAACCTTGTCCTTCTTGACCCAGGCTGCTGACAGTTCCTCAGAAATCTATTTTCTTTGCTCTGGTGTATATATAAAGCATATCCAACAACACACATCAGCAGATGCTAAACTGGCAATTTTCAACAGTTATTTCAAAACCTGTTGAAAGATAGTTCCCTCATGACCCATCTCCAAAGTAGCTCTTAAAATGCTGAAGAAAGAACTCTGCTTTGCCCTTCTTTAACTGCACTTGTTTAGGCAGATTAAAATGTTGCTATATAAAAAAACTATACACCGTTTAGATTTAATGAAGAATCCTTATTCTACAGCAAGTAAACTCCTGCTGCTGTCAAGAACTCTAAACTGCTATTGCTATAAAAGACAACAAACCCTTGAATTTTTAAAGATTAAGTGATTAATTAATTTAATTCTTCAGGTATAAGACTTATGCCCTCTAGAGGCATTTAAGTCACACATCATGTCAATAAAACACTTCCTTTCTCTTTTTCTTTGCTTCCCAATTGCAACTGCAATAGCCCTTAGACTTATATACTGCTTTATAGTGTTTTAAGCCCTCTCTAAGCTGTTTACAGAGTCAGACTATTGTCCCCAACAATCTGAGTCCTCATTTTACTGACCTCGAAGGATGGAAGGCTGAGTCAACCTTGAGCTGTTCAGAGACATCTTGCTTGTTGAATGCTACCCATTATTTTTCCATAAATCTTTATCTTATAAATGTCATCCAGAAGAATCTGTATATTCTTTCATGGACTGAAGGCTATATTGTAGAATTTCCTACATTCACACAGTTCTTTAAGGAGGTAGATCTTCAAAACGGGGTTTAATGTCACTGCTAAAAGTTTCAATATTTGCGGATTTATCTGACAAAAAAAATAAGGACCTATTTAAAAGCAACTAATTACAGATCTGGAAAATATAATGGCAGGGTTTTTGTAGATGGAAAAAGTTAAAATTATCTTTGTTAGGAGCAATTGCTGTCATTAAAATGAATGTTATATTAAAGCTTATTCTTCTGTTTTGAATGATTCAAAAAAGGATTGAAAATAAGGTATTAAATGATCCCAATTCCACATTCTAAGAAAGACCAGTTAAATGCCAACATAATATCAGATTTTTTTTCCTCTTTACCTTTTTCATTTTGTTTGTTTTTATCTTGAAGAGATCTTCAGATCTTGGGATTTTTAAAAGATTTTGACTTTGCCTAATCTAAGCATTGAATTGATCTAATTAAACTACTTTGATTATTTCTATATTCATGCTTGTGGAAAAATAACTAGACTTATTCACTATTGGAATAGTAATTTTCAAGTTAACATACAAACATTCATTTCTTTTTAAAAATGTTTTAGCTGTTTAATTTTTGCCAGAAAAAAAATTACATTATTATTTATTTTTACAAAGTTAATAGGCCTCCCGAACCACTTAAGATTCTGGGTGAACAACAAAGCAAGAGTAAAGTGGAAATAATACTAAACAAATCAGCCAAACAACCTGCATGCATAAACATGAGGGACCTCAATCATTCAATCAGGACCTAAGGCCTGGTGAAATAATACCTGTATACCTTTATCTGCTTTGCAAAATGGAAGGAGAGAAGGAGCTAATTATATATCTGGAAAAAATGTGTTCTGAAGCGTGTGGGCTGTTAGGAAAAAAAAAAAGCTGGCTTCTAGTCCCTTCCCTGAAAGACAGAGCCAACCTAGAAGTAAGGAGAAATTTTCTCAGAGTGAGAACAATTAAACATTGGAAGAGCTTGTCCCCCAGAATTGTAGGTGCTCCATCACTGGTGTTTATCAAGAATAGACTGGATAAACATTTGGCCAAGATGGTATAAGGTCTCCTGCCTTTAGCAGGGGGTTGAATTAGAAGACCTCCAAGCCTATTTTTCTATGTTCTATGAAACTTCAGAATCTGCAAATTCTTAGACAGGAAAAGGATAGAAGGAAGCAACCCAACAGCTTTTTTGACTTTCTGACTGATGAGCATTTGTGGCTAACTATGCTCTCAATAATTAAATAGAACAAATCCCCACTATCCCATGACAACCATTTGGAGAGAACACCTGTGACACCTGCCATCAGTTTAAAAAAAACATTGGGATGGGGCTCTACTCCCTTTTTTATATGTTGTTGTTTTCAGGAGCCTTTACAAACGAGTCTCAGCTTCTTCGAGCTGTAGATTCAACCAGTGCATGCATAGCATCCATAGAGAGATGCTTGGAGAATTGTTATGAGGTTATATATTAAAGTGTTGCTGAAATCATGACATTATCACAATCTCATATGTAAAATGGCTCATTGACTAGCAAAAGCATGTTTAATATTTTTTTAAATAGTTATCAATATTTGTATATGTTTGTTTTACCTGAATTCAATTAAAATGGGGAAATAATGTACTGTAGCAGTAATTCTATTATTGAAGTATGCTAGCATTACAAGAGTAGTCATTTCTTCTGTACACATTTTTCTTAGCTTGTTTCCATGGAAATGCTCCACAGCAATCATGCAGGCTTTTCATATTTCCATGGTAACTGGATCCAGGGTGCCACCAAGTGGAACTCCTCTGTCTTTGCAGCCCCTTGCAATTCCCATTCCCATTTCTGGGAAGCACAGAAGCAGAAGGGGCAAAAGTAATCCAGATGGCAATATTTCTATGAAGTGTCCCTCCATTGTCACATCTTATCTAGATTGTGAAATAAATCCCTGTGTAATAATTTTTCTGTAAAAATATATAGGGTGATTGTTAAGAGTTGGACATTTTTCTGTCTTGGTAGATTAGGCCTCTCTTCCTCTTGCCAGTGAATGCCATGTTGATAAATTGCTGTAGCAATTTATGACTAAGGTGTGCAGCACTTTGAAGGGGTGCTTCACTTCATTGGGTATCTGAGCAAATAGCCCTTTGAAATGCCTCCATTCAGCAAAATGATGACCTGCTTCAGTGCATGGATACTTAGCTCAGCAACAATGGCTTTTGCGCGCGCACACACACACACACACACACACACACAGAGTGTTAGTGGTAGGAAGGTCAAAACATAGTGCTCCCACTTTATGTTGGTATATATACAATACACATACACACCACACACACACACACACATACACACATTTATATATGCATACACATGTATATATGCATATATGTATACATATATACAGTATATATATACACACACACATACATAGATACAAATAAAAAAAGCTTGGCAAATTAAACTTATTGATTGATTGATTGATTGATTGATTGGACTTGTATGCCGCCCCATCTCCGAAGACTCGGGGCAGCTCACAACTAAAACCAAACATCAACAATAAATAATTAAAAGAGAATTAAATAAACGCAAGCCCAATATTTATAACATTAAATTAGAATTAAAATTTTAAAAATCCCTCCCCCGCCCAGGAGGTCAGCACAGCCCGGCCTGTTCAAATAACCAGGTCTTCAAGTCGTGATGGAAGGTGTGAAGGTCAGGGGCCATATATATGCAATACACAAACACACACCATTAAGTTGCTATATGACCCCGAAAAGCAAGTTAGGTGGCAAGTTAGGTGCCTCAAGGACACCACCCCAGAAACTGAGTGGAACCCCTGCCTCTTTTTCTCCTTTGCTCAGGCTGCTTCTTTAGTAAATCCAGGTGGGCTGGCAGCCATTCAGACAAATGGTTTTGCACTCATTCCATCTGTGAACTATGGAAGATTTCAGAGGTCAAAACCAGAGCTCTGAATTGACCCCCTGAATTATCTAGAAGTCAGTGCAGCTGACAAAGTACAGGTACGATGTGATAATAATGCTCAGGTCAACTTTTCATTTATTTCAGGAATGAACTTTTGTTTGTTTCAGAATGCATGATACTTGAGGAGAGCAGTTTAAGCTGTTCTAATTCATGGAGATCATGTAGTACAATCACTTATGAATTATGACCCTAGGTGAAGAGAGTTGAATAGCTTATATTCCAGAAGTCATTCTGCAGGGGTCAACTGAAGAATGATTTGGGTCAGTGAGGTGGAACAATCAAAGTGAAGAGCTAAGAATCAAGTGTGGATGTGTGTGTATGGAGAAGAAACAGCTCGATGAGACTAGTATTACTGAATGATTGAAATATGTTTTGTGTTTAAAGTATACTGAATTAATTATATAAACCAGCAATTTCAAATCTGATAACTTCTCAGAAATTATCACTTCAGCCAGAAATGATTAGTTTAACTGATATTAATCTTCTGCCACAGAAGGAAGAGCAAGAGAGTTGTATAAGGGTAGCCCTCGGAGATTTCTCTTGGTGCATAGCAGATCTGACATGACAAGTACTTTTCTACAGAAAGGCAAATGGAAGTCATTTTGGAGGTGGATAAAGCACTTATATATATGAAAAGGCAGGTTGCACTTTTAAAAAGTAGCTTCAGAAAGTGTGAACAGGTGGAAGAAACACAGGATGGTCATCATGAAATAAGATGAAGTCTGATTCTAGAACACACCATCTATCATAGCTTAGGTTTAAAGCATGCAACAATTCCTCTGCTTGTTTCTAATCTGGGTTGACATTTACAAACAAAACATAACCTAATGCCAGACCTGAATTTAACATATTACAATGCAAAGTGCAATGATGCATACAACTGGCAAAAGAATAAGAATGCAAGGCTTTGGTGTCATCAGAATTCATCATCAAGCAAGTTGAAGATTTGACAAGCTAATAATTAGGGGGTGAAATTTGGTAAACATTTTTCCACACAATTAAGTTAAAGAATTTATTGGGGAAACTACTCTCATCCATACTGGCCTGTCTATGGACTGTTACACTTATTCTACTTTTTTGTTGCTGAACTAGTTAGAATAGAATACTTTATTTAGCCAAGTGAAGGAATTTTTCTCTGCTGCATAAGCATTCATTGTACATACAAAACAAAACAACAATAAAATATTTAGGATGCTGGCAGCAACCCGTAGCAATCATCAGCACCAGTCAATGATATTTGTAATACATTTCTAAATATCCAGTTGACTGAGTTTCATGTTTAATGAATAAAAGCCCTTCATGGCTTGGGTCCGGGGTATTTGCAGGAGCGCCTCCTGCCACCATCAAGCTCCAATTGCCCAGTGCGCTCCCACCGGCAAGGCCTCCTTGGGGTGCCATCGACCAGACAATGTCAGTTGGCGGCACCCGGGGGAGGGCTTTCTCAGTGGGAGCGCCCACCCTGTAGAACCAGCTGCCCCTGGGGCTGCGGTTGGCTCCTGACCTGCGTGCCTTCCACCGCGATCTAAAGACCTGGTTGTTTTTACAGGCTGGCCTGGCTTGAGAGTGGTTGGGGGTTTTAATTGGCTATTTTAGTATGCAATTTTAGGTTTTATTTGGATTGGATTAACAAATTTTTAATAATTGTATATGTGTTGCGTTTGCGTGTGAGCCGCCCAGAGTCCCTCCGGAGATGGGGCAGCATATAAATCCAAATAAACATAAACATAAACATAAAAGAGATAATATAATAAAGAGTAATAATAATTATAATAATGATACAATGAAACAATGAAACAAGAGAAAATAGTGGAACAGATGAGGATAATAGTAATATAGCCATACTACATGGGTAAATGCTTACAAAGTTCAGCAATTAAACCCAAATGTCTAGGCATATTAAGGAACATCTGTTCACACTTTCTGAAGCTACTTTTAAAAATGCAACCTGTCTTTTCATATACATAAGTGCTTTATCCACCTCCAAAATGATTTCCACTTGCATATTGTACATTTTTTAAAATTACATTTATTTGCCGCCCTTCTCCGGAGACTCAGGGTGGTTTACAATTTTTGGGATACAACCCAGTGTGCTCAGCAATAGCCTTCATTCCATTGTATATGCCTGCTTATTACTAAGCGGCATTTTTACAAGGTCAGCTAATTGCCCCCAACAATCTTGGGTCCTCAATTTACCTACCTGGAGAGGATGGAAGGCTGAGTCAACCTTGAGCCTGGTGGGATTCGAGCCTACAGCAGTTGTAGGCAGCTGGAACTTAAGTGCAGGCAATTAACAGCCTGAGCCACCAAGGCCCTTCATTGAACTGTAACACTAAGAAAATTACTCATCTATAAACTGGTGGCTTTCTTTCTCTCTCTCTGCCAAATTTATATCGTTCACATCCTCTAAAATGTGGTATATGAGTAATCAGATGGTTTTAAAAGGCTCAAATACAAACCTCTGCTCATCTATGAAGTTAATAATCTCTACCAACGGTGTTGTTGTATGGTTAAAATAGATGTGATGGGAGAACTTTTCCCCAAAAAATTCTTGCTGAGAGAAAACATTAAATGTCTTTTCTGTTGTCACTCTTTAGTATTGACCTTTATTTATAACCCAAAGCAATAGAAAAAAACCATAGAGTAATAATGTTTCATTAAAAGGAAAACTGTAAATTAAAAGTCTTCATAAAGTTGAGGAAAATAGGTTGCCATTCTATTTCTGCTCAACACTAATTAAATATATCTCCAATGTTTTTTTTAAATTCATATTTATATGCCGCCCTTCTCCAGAGACTCAGGGAGGCTTACAACATTTGGAGCACAACCCAATGCGCTCAGCAATAGCCTTCATTCCATTGTATATGCCTGCTTATTACTAAGCGGCATTTTTACAAAGTCAGCTTATTGCCCCCAACAATCTTGGGTCCTCTGCCCAAGATTGATCAACTGCCTCGATGGAAAAAGTAACTTTGGAGACAATACTTGAACTTATGATCTTCAATGGTCAGCAAAGCAAAGCAGAAGAGCACAAACACTGTTGTGGTTTTACATAGTGGCCGCTTCATTTAACGACCAAGTTGCCCATCCCAACTATGGCTGCTAAATCAGGACTGCCTGTTTTGGACACCTCTCCATATGAACTATTGATACCAGGGATATGAGGAGATCTCTTGCCATAGGGGTTGTTGATCTCATTTTACCTAACCCTGCTGTGAGCTTCCCAAATCTGCTTCTTTTAAACTGGTCAGGATGGAAGTGCAAATGGAGGAATGAAAGGAATTTAGGAAGGCCTTGATTTGCATTAATATAAATTCTTTTAAATATTTTCAGAAAATTGGAATGAACAATTTAAACACACACACACACACGAGATATACTGTTTAGTAACCTCTGTAGACTCTGCTCTTTCATAGCCTTTGTTCTATTATCTTGGAGTTTGGGGTGTGTGACTTTACTCCATCCATTGTCATTTACTATATGTCACAGTGAGCCTATGAGAAAGGAAATGCTTTATTTCAATATTTATTTGCAGCTGACTGAAATTTATATCCTGCCCTTCCCATGAGATTTACAGGGTTGCACTTGAAGTGTAGCTCTTTCAGTAGCCTTGGCTTTTTCCATAGTGGTTAATCCTAACTTTCAGAAACTGTTATGAAGTGAAAATGTCCCAGAAGCTTCTTTTCTAATTGCTATCCAAACACCCCCTTCAATCAATTCTCCTGCAAATTCTCCTTTCAGAAGATGGCTCTAAGGGCTGCCCTTTCCTAAGATTTAATATGTCTTAAGACATACCCAGTCATGAAAAGACAACACACATTCACCTTCTTGCTTTCAAAGCCAACTAGTTGAGACTGAAGTCTTGCAGAAAGGAAATGCCTCTATCTCACATAGGTGGTTTCAAAACTTGGATAAACATTGTTTGAAATGCATAGGAGGTCTGATGTAGGGGATGACCAGGCTAAACCTAAGGGTGGAGTCCAATGCATCATCAGTTTGGAGTCACTGCTATCCCACAAGAGATCTAAGTCCAGCCATGAATTCCATTGGACTCTTAGCTAATGTCAATTTGCCGTGACCATTAGTAATTCATATTCTCATGTATACTTTTGAAACCTGGCTCCTGGTTTCTTGTACCTGGCACCCAAATACAAGTAGGGGTACTCTTGTAGATGCCCTCAAACTTATAAAGGGCAATGAACCCAGTGATGTTCATACAAGTTAGGCCCCATTGTTGTTGTTTCTTTAGCCCTCCTTCATATAACTGGTGCAGAGAGTAGGGATAAAGTCTGAGAGCATCTAAGATATATGAATGTAGAAAGCTTGTGTTTATAACTTTGAGTGGTCTAATTCAAGACCGCCCAAGCTGCCTTCCAGTACTATGATTCCATCAAGCAATGAACAATACTTAATCAAAGAACTATCAAGGAGAAAACATCACCTCATTAATACTGACAGGGAAAGCTACTTTATATAAACAGAATGCAAACCCCACTCTTTTCCAGCACTGCAGATGTTACCTAGCTGAGTAATAAAACATCTGCAGAAAACAACCAAGCTCAAAGAGCACCATAAAAGTAGTAATGATGGAGGGACAATGGAATGGCTGGGTATGTACTAATAGATTTGATTTTAAAAGAATATCACAGAAGTAACAAGCTAGTTAGTTAGACACATAAGATTGATATGTTTAAATATATTTCACATTAGTGATTCTGAAAGAGGTGAATGATGACTTGCCATGTATCTGGTTCTGGCATAATGAAGTTTTCCCAAACTCTTCCAGATGCAGCTTTTGGAATTCCAAGCCAGCAATTTCAAATCAAATAGCTTCAATCCCAATATTTCTAGAGTACTCTTGGTTAGGGAAGAACTCAAAACTTGAGGGTCTTCCAACTGGGATCTTCCCCAGTTCTAATTTGGTAATGAAACACAGAGCTGGGAGGATAATATAGTAGGTGGGCAGCAGGTACCGGTGCTGTCAAGAAGGAGGGAGGCAGAGATGTTTACCTTTCCAACTGTACAAACTAGTTGCATAGATTGCTCACCTTGTGCAGCCACATGTCATCAATTACAATCAGCAGTGTCATTTCAGCATTTCTACTTGGAATACATGGGGAGTGGGTTTATACTTTTTTGTATGTGAGCACTTTGAAAATCTAGGCCAGGAGTGGGCAACTATGGCTCCTTTAAAACTTGTGGACTTCAACTTCCAGAATTCCTTAGCCAGCCTTGTAACAATTCATGCAATTCATTGACCACACTACCTTCCTATGTTTATTTTTCTGTTCGGTATCCTTGATCAACTCTGAGAACTTTTGCCGCAACACAACTGTGCCATCAAGTGGTCATGGCTGACAGAACCCAGAAGGAGCCCACATAATATATAAAATCACATAGGATTAGGCAAAATGGTCCTGCTCCCTACCCAAAATAATAAAAGCAGTAAATAGTATGGCTCTACAAAGCCTTCATTGACAGAATAATAAAACATGTTGACAGTATCCGTTGAACAGCAGCTACTCCATAAATATTTGTTTTTTTAAAGTGCCAAAACTTCACAGCTATTCCACTGCAAATTTCTTAAATCTTGAAGGCTATTACAATGATGTATGACACAGCAAGATACAATACTTCAAGAAACATTCCTTTGCTGCTAAAGCTTCAGACCTGAAATATAAGGACACAGAGTCAGTGCTAGAGAATAAGCCAGAAAGAAAAGCATTTCTTGCAAAATAAATGTATAACATTCTAGGGAGGACAAAAACCCATCAAAGGTGCATAAAGCACAAAGAAGAATTTTTCATACAGTACTTACTACATTACTCAACTTATTATTAATGAAAAGGACCCTGGCTTTTAGCCTGCAGAAGTCTTAGACTATTCCATCCTTATCTGTCAGAGCAGTTTTGGAACCGTGAAGACCAGCAATCTAAGCTGCATTAGACTTGGCATCACAATTCTGCATGCAAAGCCAGAATGTGCTAAAAATAATCAGACAGTTTAGTTGATCTTCAGATACAAGGCTGGGGTTAAAATTTGAAAGGTTCTGAGAAGGGGAAGATGATGATAAAGGGTCTGGAAGCTAAATCATATGACAAATGGTTGAGGGAGTTAGATATGTCTAGCCTATTGAAGAGAAGAATTGGGGGAGGGCATGATAACTGTCTTCCACTACTTGAGGGGCTGTCACACAGATGAGAGGATTGGCTTATTCTTTAAGGCAGGACAAGACATAATGAGTGAAAACTTGTTAGGATCCAACCTAGAAGTAAGGAGTTCCTGTAACCGTTCTTCATATGTTTTAGTCTCCAGTCCCCTAATCATCCTGGTTGCTCTTCTCTGTCCTTTTTCTAGAGTCTCAACATCTTTTTTTATGATGTGGTGAACAAAACTGGATGCAGTACTCTAGGTGTGGTCTTACTAAGGCTTTATAGAGTGGTATTAGTACCTCCCTGATCTTGATTGTATCCCTCTGTTAATACAATTTAGGATTGCATTAGCTTTTTTGGCTGCTGCTACACACTGCTGGATCATATTTAGCTGGCTGTCCATTAAGACTCTCAAGATCTCTCTCACAGTTTCTGCTATTGAGCCTGGTTTCACCCAGTCTGTAAGTGTACTTTTGGTTTTTCTTGCCTAAGTGTAAGACTTTACTTTTCTCTACATTGAATTTCATTTTGTTAGATATGGCCTAGTGTTCTAGTCTGTCAACATCCATTTGGATCTTGAGCCTATCTTTTTGGGTGTTAGCTATTCCTGCCAGCTTAGTATCATCTGCAAATCTGGTAAGTTCCCCTTCTATTTCCTCATCTAAGTCGTTAAGGAAGGTTTTTAAAAATAGACTGGACAACTATTTGACTGGGATGGTATAAGGCTCCTGCATTAAGCAGCAGGTTGGACTAGACCTCCGAGGTTGTTTCCAGACAAAAAGGGCTAAAATGCATAGGAATGTATGTGTGGAGTCTTCATATCATACCTTATCTCACCTGATAGAGGAGGTATACAAACAGAATCTGGCTAGAAGGGTACCTAAAGTGAACTATTAGTCTGATGGCGATGTTAGAGTGATGGTGAGTGCTGTCCTGGCAATCAGACCCAATTGTTTGAATACTTCAGCATGACTTTGGAGTGACATTTGGGCATTCTATGTTTCCACTGCTATAAATTGTGTCCAAATGCACCATGAATTTTGATTTCCTGACATTTTTAGGGTGACATTTCATTGCAAACTAGCATTTCAAAATAGAGTGATTTTTAAAAAAAGGAAAATAAAAAGCCTATCTTTTCCTTCCCAGAAAATCCTGGCTTTAGTCACAATTTGATGAGGTCCACCTGATAGATCCAATTCCTAGTGATCCTCCTGCGTTAAATGTCTCACTTTGCAACATGAATTTTGCTGACAATAATTCAGTAAAACCCTTGCAGGGCTCCAGCTTTTATTTTTCTACTTCTTGACAGAAGACCTCCTTCCTTTTGTAGATGCTTTAAGTCATGTGAGGAAGATGACAGGTTTTCTTTTCTTTCTTTTTTTAATAAAATTTTATTCAACAAAAAATTTAAAACACATAGAGACAAAACAACACAAATATATATGTACATATATACATTTTACAACCTATTTGAGCAATGGTTAAGATCTTCCTCCTATAGTTTAATGTGATCTACCTTGTCAAAGTAACTTCTTCATTCTTTTAATAGTTTAATTTCTCTATATCATTACTATCAGTTACACGTCTACCTCTTCCTTATCTCATCAGAATATCATAGATTACATTTCCTTTATCCACTTGTACCATATGTTCCATATTTCATAGTATTCACTATCTTGTTTGTTTTTAGTATCTTAGTTAAACTGTCCATTTAGGTGCATTCATGAATCTTTTTGATTACAGTGTCATCTGAGGGGGGAGACGACAATTTCCAGTTCTGTGCATAGGCTATCCTAGCCACAGTTAAAATGTGAAGAATTAAATAGTATTTTTTTTCCATTTTTAAATTGATCATACCTAGGAGAAATATTTCAGGATCTAGTTCTAAGTTTTGCTTTGTCATATTTAGTATCCAGTTCTTTATTTTCCTCTGTATTTCTTAGCAAATGGACATGTCCACCACATGTGAAACTATGTTCCTTGTGGATGATTACACTTCCAACAGTTGGGCAATAAATTAGTATACATCTTTGCCAATCTGACCGGGGGTAGGTGCTAACGATAGGTCATTTTATATAAGTTTTCTTTGTAGGCTACAGACAAAGTCAATTTGTAGTTCGTTTGCCAAAAATGTTCCCATTTGTCTCTTTCAAAAGTATGGGCCACATTTTTGGCCCATTTTATCATGGTATCTGTAACTGTTTCTTCTTTTAATTTATGGTCCAGGAAATATCTATATATTTTGCTGATTACTTTCTTTTCTTCACCCAACCATATTTTATCAAATTCTTGTATAATCGTGTTAAAGCCAAATTGTTGTCTGTCTTTTTTATAATGTGTTTGAATTTGTAAAAAGGGCCACCAAGATATCTCTTTCCCTTGTATTTTTATTTGGTTTCTATTCTTGAGCTCTCCCGATTCATATAATAGATCTTTATATCTAAATATATTATCGTAATCCATTACATTTGGATGAGGTACTGCCTCCAGGGTGGATAACCAGAGTGGGACCTTTAGATAGTGATTCCTTTTAATTTTTTCCCAAACAATAGATAATACATTCCTCACATGGTGCCTTCTGAAATATGAGTGCTGTTTGTATTTTTTGTCCCACATAAACGCATGCCAGCCAAGTTGGAGATCAAAACCCTCTAATATTAATACTCTCCTTTTTTCTAATTTAGCCCAATCCCTAAGCCAATTCACTACTGCCGCCTCATAATAAAGTTCGAAATCTGGAAGGCCAAACACTCCTTTCTTCCTGGCATTCTGCAATAATTTGAATTTAATTCTAGCTTTTTTCTTTCGCCATATAAATTTAGAAATATATTTATTTAAATCTACAAAAAAATTCTTCTCCAACCTGACTGGCACAGTTTGAAATAGGAACAGCAATTTCGGTAAAATGTTCATTTTTATTGTCGAGATGCGCCCCAATAGTGATAATTGTAGTTTTGCCCAATTATCTAAATCCTTAACTATTTGTGATATTAATTTATCATAGTTATCTTTTCTTATTGATGAACACCTAGCCGTTAACCAGATCCCTAAATATTTTACTTTGTTAACTATCTGAATACCTAATATGTTTGTTAGTTCTTCCTTAAGTTCCTTTGTGCAATTTTTTGTCAAAATTTTTGTCTTAGCTTTATTAACTGTTGATCCTGCGACCCTTCCGTATTTTTCTATTTCTCTTAATAATTTGGGGCTAGTCTGTATAGGTTCTTCTACTATAAATACCATGTCATCGGTGAACGCCTGAAATTTATACTCCTCTTTTTTAATTTTTAGTCCTCTGATTTCCTGATTTTGCCTAATTTGTGTTAGAAGTATTTCTTCTGCCAATATGTACAGTAATGGAGCTAGGGGACATCCTTGCCTAACCCCTTTATTTATCATTACATCATCTGTACTTTCCCCATTTATTAATACCTTTGCTGTTTGGGTCTTATATATTGATTTAATAAATCCTATAAAATTTTTACCACATTTCATGCTTATATAAGGAAGTTCCAATTCAAATTATCAAATGCTTTCTGAGCATCTACAAAAATCAATGCCACCAGTCTGGTTGTATGTACTGCATAGTATTCTAATATGTCCATGATTATTCTTGTATTTGTTTTTATCTGTCTGTGAGGCAAAAACCCATTCTGATCCATGTGAATTATTCTACTTAAATCCTTTTCTACTTAATATCCTTTTTAATCTTTCCGCTAGAATTGAAGACATTATTTTATAATCAACGTTTAATAAAGATATTGGCCTGTAGTTTTGTATTTTGGGAGGGTCTGATTGTTCTTTGTGTATAAGCGTGATGTATGCTTCTGTCCATGTTTTAGGTACCGTAGCACTTTCCAACGCCTCATTGTAAAGATCGACCAATATCTCCTCTAATATTTCTTGAAATTCCTTATAAAATTCTGAAGGAATTCCATCTGGTCCAGGTGTCTTGTTTGTTTTTTGTATTCCAATTGCTTTTCTAACCTCTTCTATAGTAATTTTATTGTTTAAATACTGGCTCTCTTCATCCAAAATTTCTGGTAAGTTCTTTTCATTTAAGTATTGATCAGTAATATTCCCTGGTATTTCCTCTTGCTTATATAATTTAGTGAAGAATTCCTTTACTATTTCTTTCTTTTTGGGGGGTTGGGTATATGGGTTCTGTTAAGTTTGCATGAAGAGACAGACGTGGAGTGCTTCAAGCTCTTAGTTTATTAGTGACTACAGCTCAGAACGGACCCAATTTGGCTGGGCTGCGGCTGCTACTTATAGCCAGCAGCCGCAGTTGCCAGCCAATCAGACTGCAGGGTTTTCCCGCACTTTTTAAACCAATCATTTCCAACATTTTACAAGAACAGTTCAAACTAAACCAATGACTTCAAACCTACATACATAACACCCCTCCCCACTAGGTTCAGTCCATACTCAAACCCCAACCTATCTAATGTATTCTTTTAAATAGGTGGGGCTCTTACGTGTACATTGAGACCTACGTGGTTCAGATGTTTTAAGGTTCTCACCTTGTAAGAGAGGAAATGTGTCTGCTGACATTTCCTTACTTGGACTTGTAGTAATGGTAGAACCTGTTTGGTTACTACAACCTGGTCTCTCCTCCCAATCCATCTCCAACCCAATGTCAGCACCTAAATCAGGTAGTGATGTGCAATCTTCCATTTGTGAAAATGGTTGTTGGTATTGTGACAGGTTTTGGGATGGTTCCTGTCGTGTTAGCTTGTTACACATGGGGTTGATTCTTACTTGCTGATTACTCTCATAATCCTCCCGTTCCCCCCTAGAAGAGGCAGTAGGTATGGGAACCAGAGAGGAGCAAAAGTGATGCTCCTGAGGCAATCTGGATCTTAACTGATCAATGTGCCTGCTCCAGAGGACACCATTCTCCGTTTGTACCCTGTAAGACCTGGGGCCTGTGATTTGGGTTATCTCAGCAGGAATCCATAATGGTTCACCCATGAGGTTCTTAGCATAAACAGAATCACCCACAGTGAAAGTGCGAATTTTACTAGTGGAATCTAGTGGTGCGTTGGGTGTGTAAGTGGGATGGACTCTTCTGGGTTTTAAATGGATTGGTTGTACCTTGGGATCTAGGTTAAATGTGATGGGAGTCCCCAAGTACTTGCCTAATCCGTCGCTGAAGACCTCTGGAAACTCAGACTTCAAGGCCTCTCCCCACTCAGTGTTGCTCACGTGATTGATGCCAGTCACCTCGATGCCCAACGGGTTGAACCACTCAAGGCCCAGCAGACTTGGGCGGTCCTTGTCCACAATGGTCAGTGGTAGGCGTTTGGTGTGGCCCTTGAATTTAATGTTGAATTCTCTTGTTCCAACTACTGGAATCTTGTTCCCTTGGTAGTCTTTAAGAGTCAATGCTTGCTTCTTGAAGTGCTTCTTCTGGATGTTGGGAAGAAGTCTGTGAATAGTGTCGCATGACACCATAGATAGGTATGAGCCTGAGTCCACTTCCATTTGGCAAAGCCTTCCTTCAATAAGTACCTTGACATGCACTTTTCTGCTTCTTAAAGGTGATGAATGACCAATAGTTACTGTTTGATGAGTTTCATTCTTCCCATTTGCTTCTGTGCTGCGCCCCATTTTCTCACTGAGATTGTTGGGCCTGAATTCTTTGTCTTTGCTTGTAGCAAACTTTCTTCTGTTGGGTGGAGTTCTGGATGATTTGCAGACTCTTGCTAGGTGTCCTCTTTTATCACAACGGAGGCAAATGGTGTCTAAAACTTGCATTCAGTGTGGGGTGGCTTCCCCACAACCTCTGCAGTAGAAATCTTGCCTCTTTCTTCCCAGGTCTTTCTTTTTCAGCTCCATTCTGAGTCTGTAAATTCCTTCCTCCACCTCACTACAGTCTGACTCAGAATCTATTTGCTCACAATGAGTTGTTGTGGACTTTTCCACATCAGGATGGCTTGTGGCCTTGTTGATTTTCTTCATGGCTGCTGCTGAGGACTTGATAGCTTCTGCTGAAGAGGCCTCTTCTATTGCTTCCTTCAGTGTGATCTTAGGTTTCAGTAATAACTTGCTCTGTAGCACCTTGTCTTTAAGGCCCAGAACAAATTGATCGTGCATGGCCTCTTCTAAATTATTAAATTCGCATGCACCCCCAATGTCTCTTAAACTTGCCATGAAGTCGTTTACGTTTTTGCTTTCCCCTTGATCACGGTCCACCCATATGTTTGTCCCAATCTCAACTTTTCCAATATTTTCCATTAGGCTGGAGCCTATCTATACGTGATCTGTTCTAGACCATGATTTTTGGGAATTCAAGAAAAAGGTGTATTGTTTTTTATTCGGATTTATTTCTCTCCACACATCTTTGAGATTTAACTCTCTTACCATATTTTGAAACAATGTGGGGAGAGTACTCCTTTCCTTTTTTTTCTTTCCACTTCTATAGTCTTTATCTTTGTCTAGAACTGCATTAAAGTCCCCTATAATACATACATTGTCATATTCAAGTTCTATTATCTTTTGGTGAAGCTTATAATAGAAAATCTCTCTGGTTGGTATTTGGGGCATATATTATAGCTAGTAACAGTTTTTTCTGATTTATAAATACTTCTATAAATAACATTCTTCCCTCTTGGTCTTTGTATATTTGTTTATGTTGCAGCCAATCTTTTATATATACCACAATACCCCCTTTTTTTAATTTGCCAATGCCGAATACATTTCCCCCAAGTCTATATTTCTTAAAAGATCTACTTGATTATCTACAATATGCACTTCTTGAATACAGATTATGTCAGCATTTTGTTTTTTAAGCTTCTCAAAGGTTTGCTTTCTTTTTAAAGGCGAGTTTAAGCCATTAATGTTAACTGAAAGCAAATTAATTTCTTTTTCATTATCATTGGTTGTGGAGGGCATGTTTCATTTTGTTTCTGGTTCTGGGATCTCTTCTTCTCAATTTGTTGTCTTCCTTTTCTTCACTAGGATTTGAAGGTTGAGTAAGTAAATCCAGTTCTTTTTTGGAGAGTTGTTCTTCCTCATTCCTTCTCTTTGAGGTGTCTCTATTGTCACCTTTTTCTTCTGGTCCTATATGTCGATCGTAGAATTCTTTTGCTTTTTCTATTGAGTCTATTTTGTATTTTTTATCCTGCCATGAGACCAATAGGCCTTCTGGTATAAGCCATCTAAACGGTATAGCATTTCTGATGAGTTGTGCAGATAAAAATTGATAGCCCCTCCTCTGCTCCCTAACTCTTCTAGGAATTTGTTTAAGTGTGACCACTTCATGGTCTTTGTAAACAAGAGGGTCATCCCTAGTTTTGGTGTAGAGCAGGTCTTGTGTTAATTTCCTAGCAAATCAGACATGAACTTCTCTTGACAATCTGTGTTTTTTGCATAATGGGTGTATACCCTATATATCTCGTCCACCTCATTTTCAATTCCACTTTTGGTTTTTGTAGAGCCATCGCTATCATATTTATCATCACCATGCTTATATCTTCTTTTTTGTCTTCCACCACATTTTGGAATCTAAGGTGGAATGATGCCTTTTCTAACTCCATATAAGTCATCGATTAGTATAATTAAGCTGTAGAGTTCTTTCCAGTTCTGTTCAGTATCTTCCAATTTCTTCTCTATCATCTCCGTTCTTGCCTCTACGAGATTTAGTTTTTGTTCATTTTTTAACACTTTTTCCTGCATCATTCCGATTTTAATATTCAGGCTTTGTATCTCATTTTTTACTTCACCTATTTCAGTTCTCATCTCTGTTTTCATGTCATTATGGTTTCTTGCTATTAATTCATGGGTCTTAACCATCATTTCCTGCATCATATTGAGGGTTGTCTGGACCGTCTGAAGACTTTGGGTTGATGTCATCTTTTCTGCCAATAACATCGCATCTAATGATCTCTGCCCCCCGGTGAAGCCATTGTTGTAGTTTTCTTTCCTGCTTTTGTACTTATAGTTGTCATTGTTGTCATTTTCACTATCTGCAACAACCCTTTCCAATCAACCATCAATTAGACAATAGAGTACTATTTTTCTCTCCTTCTCAGTTCTACTATAATTTTAGTACATCTGATAACCCTAGTATTTCTTATTAATTACACAATTTCTGATATAACCCTTCTAAATCAATTCTTATTTCTTATTTCCTTACAATCATTAATCTTATCAATATATTAATCTTATTTCTATTATGTTAATTAAAGTAAATTCCTTCTTAATCATGTATCTATATACATCAACCATTTCATTAAGGTATTTATATTCTTATCTGTAAACAATTCTTAATTTTAAATTTATCTAACCTAAATATAAATATCTGGCTTTTTTAATCTCTTGTATATTATCAATCTATGCTATTATCAATAAACAAATTTCATACCTTGTATTTTATACAATCTTCTTTCACTTATTCAATTCAATATTCAATGAAAATTAACCAGTATTTAAATAGTATAACAATTATGCATCTGTTTGTACCTCAATGGTATTAATTCATTGCTGGTATCCAGAACTTTGATATGTGTCTATTTGCAGTTTTTGTGTTTTGTGTTTTGTGTCCAATTCAAAGTATGTTCTCTAAGGTTGCAAAGTCATATAAAGTTCTAAAGAGTTCTTCTTCTTGATCTTCTTATTCCTTTATTCTTTCTTAATATACAGTTCCTAATTCCTCTTTGCTTCTTTATCAAATATATCAACAAGAAATATCCACAAAGTCCAGTATTATTTATCTAGAAAAGACCTCTCTCAGTCCCACACCACAAAATTAGATTTGCTGTCTCACCCTTCCGTTCTTCTATTTTGATTTTCCATTAGTCAGCAAAAAGCCGAAAGTCTTTCTCCTTCTAATAGTTCTGCCACCCTGCTAAATCCAAGTTCCAAGTTTCCTTTTACTAAGTCCAGAAGCTCTTCTTTAATTTCACCTTCCCACTGCTCAAAGTGTTGCTCTTTATTTTCACCTTCCTTCTTCTTCGATCTGCCGGGCTGCCATGTCTATGGTTCAGATTGTGACGATCTCCCTCTTCTAACACTGGATTCTGGGGATTCCCTTGCTGTCTCCAGGCTCGCGGCACCTTCCCGGAATCACCAAGTCCTACCCTTTCAAACACCTACCCCTCCGGGATTCGATGCACTCCAGGGAGCCGATAGAAATCCGGATCCTTCAGAGTGGCGACCCGCTCCTCAGCTCCATGTCAACGGCGCCCAACCGGAAGTCCTGATGACAGGTTTTCTTATCATGTGGGTGGCTCACACATTTTCTGAGAAGCATAAAAAAATCTCTCCATACTTCAGAACTGGAATGAGCAAAAGACTTCTTACTCAGCTTCCTTCTTTACCCTCAACCTCGTTATCATCTTTCAGGAAAATAGAATTTCCTATGCCTAATGAAAAAACTTGCCAGCAGAGAGCACACCTTAGAAAAAGCTGATAAACAAAATTGAGAAAGCTACACAAAAATCATATGGTTCTCTTATCTAGTTCCTTGAAAGTTAGGGAATGCTTGAGAGACACAAGTGTTTAGTGCAAGGTCCAAAGGCATGGGGTTTTTATTATCAGATGCTTAAACAAGCTTGTACCTGTTTACAACTTAGCTGGGAGATCATTAAGACTGTAGGCCACAGGTGTCAAACTCGTGATGTCATGTTGTCATCATGTGATGTTTTTCCCATTCGTAGAGCTGGGGTAGGCATGGCCTACCCATGAAGATTCTGGCCTGTGGGCCACCAGTTTGTCACCCCTGCTATAGGCCAAAACATCTCAGAAGACAAAGGCAAATCCCTTGTCTTGATTGCTAAGAGAGCATCCTTGTTGTGTCCACATAGCTACCAGGTTTTCATTTTAACACAAAGATAGGTTTACCCTGACTATGAATGCAGGTCTGCAAGCTGCAGTGCAATGGGACAAATTGTCATGTGAACTTAATTCTTTTTCAGTAGAAATTTATTAAAGAAGCTGGATGGTCATTGTTTGGAGATGATGTAGGTAACTTGAATCAATCAGGGAATAAGACTTGATAACCTCGGAAATACATTTCAACTATGTTGATTCTATGTTTCCTTTTCAAAATATGTGAAGTCAATATTCATCAATTGAAGGAGACTTAAGAATTACTTGTGTGCAGATGTAGAAGGCTTTATAAAGAGAAGGAAGAGCTTATCTTACACAGCTGTTTTCCTCCAAGTAAGCATACTGTCAGTAGAGGGGGAAATTGGAGTGTGTGAACAGTGATTTCTTAGTACTTGTAAAGGGGAATTGTTATTGGTTACACTTTGTGCCTTTGAGATCTCTTATGGTTTTTTAGTCCTTAAATTTTGAATAGGATGCTGAAAAGGCTTCTAAATGAAACCAACATATTCGTTTCCTTTTATTAATTGCTTGAGAGAAATATTTATGCATATGATAACCCTCCAATAGACTTCTGTCAGAAAATGGAACTTTCTGGTGTTGCTATGCAGTTTACAACTTGTGGGGATTTGAAGGCAAACCAAATCCACCAATGACAGGGTAACACCACATACCCTGGAATGGCATAACAAGCCATGCCCCTTGGTATATAAGGGCATCTCTCTCTGATGAAAAGAATTCGCTCGCTCTCCTGGGGTCCATTGTTCTCCTTGCCTGCTCTTGCTGCTATTGTTTCTGCTCTGCTTGAGTATCTCAGATGCATGAGGTGGAGGAACCTCTTGCCATAAGAGAAAGGAGAGACAGAGAGAGGGAAAAGCCTTAAAAGGGTTTTAAGTTTCTTAAAGAGGTCTAAGTTTCTTTAGGAGTTGTTCTCAATCTAAAGGACTGAGAAAACCTAACTACATAGGTAGTGACAGAAACCAAGTGAGACCTGAAGGAAGAGAAACTAAAGAAGGCAAAAGAAACTGGTAATAGTCTTTCTATAAATTTATTTGATTTAAGCTGCTTGTACAATAAAAGATTTGGTTTGAAGAACAGACTGGGCTCAGCATCTTTGTACAATTTAAATATATAGACAGATTAACAATATCCTCTAAACATTAGCCAATGATAGGATTGACTTAAAAATAATTTCCAACAACTTCCCTCTTTATCATTCAGTATTATATATCACAGAAGAATATGACTTTGAAACATGTCTGGCAGTGGTATCCTCCAAATTTATAATTTTTGAGAGATCTGACTGTATACAACTGCATTGTTTGAGTTGTCAGTAGAATTAAGAGCCATACAACTTCTTGTTTCAGATTGGCATTGAAATATGTGACAAAATATGCATGTATTCCTGAAACAGGAAAACTATTCAAATTCCGGATGCCTATTGCATAATGGCTATGAACAGAATGGCTAATGATTCATGTTAGCTTTTGCTTATTGTCCCCAAGGGTCTGAATAAAGCAAGTACTTAACATGAGACATAACAGAAAACAGGGCACGTGGGATCATTTTAATTTGCTGGCTTATAAAACCTTAATAGCTTCAGCATATAGTAGCAGCTAGCTAATTACTGATTTTTCTAAGTAGGGCTGTTCCTTGGATGAGGAACTGCCTGGCAATTCCAGGCTGTTGATCAGACTGGAAAATGGGGGTGGACGAGTGAGAAACACAATTATTTTGGGAGAAAGCAGCAGCAAACAACTTCTGTAACACTGCAAAAAAACAAAAAAACAAAACAAAACACCTGGACATATAAAAGCAAAGCCAAATTAAGAATAATAATAAATAATAATAACCTAAGGAAGGACTCCATGAGTCTGAAAGCTTGGAAGAAAATATCTCTGGTCTCGGTAACCAACTTAGATTGGATGCTGCAACATTATACGTATATTTGCCTTCATTTGCCAAGTAAAAAGGTTGATGTTCCCTAGAATTCAGAAGGACAAGATCTGTCCAAAGAAGGCTTATTCCCATTGCAGTCTTATCTGTTGGTTCTTGTTTTGTAATATTTTGCAATTTGGTGTTTTGTTTTTGAATAACTGCTTTCAGACTGTTTTTAAATGGAAACATTATATGTAGTTCTTTTGAATGAAACACAAAAAGTATTTACTGCTAAATTTCTTGTTTTAATATGCAAAGCTTTATTTTTATATACTATTTCAGCTATTCATTTATACATTTTGAAATCATTTTATGTTTTTTCCTTTACTCATGAGAGCAGAATATTTTAATTATATCAAATTAGATTTCAATTTGCATTAAGTGCTTGATAATCTGTCTACTGTAACAATAGTGAATACCTGAAGAAAAATGGCATAAAATTGGTATTGTAAATGATTTCTGCCTAATAACAACCAATATTGTAGGGAAGAACATGTTGAATTTATTATGTTTACAGTAATGCTGCATGTGGAAATTTGTACCTGAAAAGCTAGTATTTCCAGTCTATCAGCTGTTCTCTAGTATGATAAGTATCTCAATACAAAGTGTTGAATTATGCTTGGCTGAGAAATAAGAACTGAGAAAAAGAGCAAGAAGCAGTAGACTCAAGTGAGTGAATGAAGTATTTAGCTATTTTGGAAAAGCCTCCATTATGTCAAAAGAAAATTATGAGAACAGGAACATAGAGTCATTGGTATCAAATTTAATTAGGACATCAGTGCTATTAAGTATTATCCTCAAAGATATCTGAAGCTCCTCAACTAAATTTATGTCAAACTTGTCTACTTCAAAAAGCTATCCCACTATATATTTTATGAATATTTCTTAATATTAGGTCTCAGAAGGTACCTAATCAACATTATCAGGGATCAAAACTAAGCATCTTCATATGCATCTGTGGGGCTGGGACAAATGGGCAAATGACATATTTTGCATCATGATGTCAAATGATGCATTGTATATCATTTGTATTATGATGCCACTGGTGCAAACTATAACTCAAGTCATTTGCACAATGTTATGATGATGTGTGTAAGATCATGATGGCTTTTACCAAATGACAATAAGTTTTATACTTGGTCAGTACTTGCATGACTAACCACCAAGAAAATTCAGATCTTTAGACTAGACTTGAAAGTTGAAAAGCATCCTGTATTAAGACAATGAAGACTACCATATTTCTGTACTGTTGCCAATAAAATGGATGGTTGTGTCTGTACCTTGAGTTTGACTTCAACTTTTCCTTATTATTTCAATTTTTGGGGGACTCTTAATTCATTTATAATTTTCTTAGATCAAAGTCGTATTAGCTTTTTGAGTTTATTCCCAATTCTTTAAATTCTTAAACTTATAATTTTTATTTTGCTCAAGAATGAAGATAAGTTCACCAAACAGCTTTTCAAACTTGTTCTGAAGACCTCTAATATGCTTAAGCTATTTAAATAAGCAATTTCTGAAAGTAATTACTAAGTGAGGTTAGCAAACTTCATTGTCCTTTAAAAAGTTCCATTGTGACTGAGAACATCTCTTTGTCTTCTGGCTCTCAACTCTGCAACAAACCACATGCACTCCTCATGAAGAGCAGTTGTCCAGGGCATATGTGGGTTATCTCCTGTCCTTTCCTTCTTTGGAGAGGTTCCATAGAATTGGTCAACTCATCAGTTCTTCAGCCTTTGCCATGGTCATTGTCTCTGCTCAGAGACATGCTACGTTGCCATGCGCCAGCCAGAAGTCCAGTGGTCAACCACATTTCAGCCTACTGTGTTACGTAAAGGATACCCAGGTGATTATTTATAATTGGTGTGCTGTAAATTCAGGTAACTGACTTGAGAGAACCATGGGAAATAGTGCAGTATACAAACACAACCGCAGAATGACAGGGTTGCTGTATATGGGAGAAGGCACTTCAGGGATGGATACTCTGGTCTTCTTCAAATACTCCAGATTCATAGTACAGATTCCTAACATAATCTCAATTGTTAATGACAGAAATTAGGAAATTAGGACAGAAATCTCTTGAACCACCAGATTTTATAACTAGCTTTGTGGTATTTCATCCTTACATCATTTAAAGCAAGGGTGGGCAAGCAGATCTCTGTGTTTGTCTCAAATAAATTAAAGAAAATTGTTGAATCAGTCACAAATTCAGTGAATCTCTGACTCTAAATAACTCACATATTTCTCTTAAAGAAGTAAAGTTAAAATAATCGGGGCAGTGCAGTTTGTATTTTTCTGTGTTACCTAGTATTCAAACACAAAGAATGTTCAATCAAAGTATGACTGTCATCTATAAAAGAGGGCAGGCTTAGTATATAGCTTGGGTCTCATGAGAGTTTAAAGTCCTCATACTAGCAAAATCTCCTTGTGTTACCTAAGTGTCTACCTTCAGCAGTTGATCCCAATTTTCATAAGAATCTCATGCATCTTTTCCAAGTCATCTGCTTTATTTTTAAAGTCTTTCAAATTAACCAAATCTGACTTTCTGAAAGAATCTTTGTGCACATATATCTCCCTCTTAAGTTTATTTCAATGTGTCAAAGAAATATGAAATGGATCATATCTATGGTAATGTAGTAATAAAATAATTATTTATTGTGAGTGGGTGAGCGAGCAGCTTACACAAATGGAACTGTGCATGTGCTCTCCTGCTGCTCGTACGGAACCATCCCCTCTCCCCCCTGCCAGTCCGCAAAACTGGAAAGTTGGAGACTGCTGATTTAGACAATTTATCTCTGTAATTTCTACACCCTATCTGTATCAAATTATCCATGCTCCAAACAATATCAAACTAGCTTTTGTTATGTCTCAAGAGTCTTTGGTGATCTCTGAGCTTGGTTATTTTCTTGCAGACATTTCATTATCTATCTAGATAACATCATCACTGCTAGAAGAGGGTGGCATTTGCTCTCTCTATATATACATGGCTTGCCCTTCAGTGTTGCTGGGGGTGATGTTTTCTTCTTGGTACAGTAGTTCCTTGATTAGGCTGTTGTTTACTGCTTGACTATCTGATCTGGCAGTTACTTGATTGGGGTATTGTTTGATTGTTGGTCTGGTATTAATCTTGATCTTAATCTCTGCTTATCTAGATGTTGATTGCTGTTGAAGAGGTCTTTTTTATCTTGTTTCCTTTTTTGCTTTTTTATTATCACTTTTGAATGTTATGCATGTTTACCTCTATGTACTTCGTGATGGCTGATTTTCTAGGAATTCTCTAATGTTTTTTGGTTTAGCTTTATGTTTTATAACAGCGGTCGTCAACTGGTGGGCTGCGGCCCACTGGTGGGCCATGAGAAAATTTTGGTTGGCCATGGAGAAATCTCACCCCAAGCACCCCACCCACCCAAAGCAATTAATCCAGGCTGAGCAGAAACACAAGGCTGCACTGCCCACATGGCCCGCAGGAACCCTCCCCGCCCACTCACTCTTTACCTGGCAAACTTGCCTGCTAAATTGCTATTTTCCCTTTTTCCGACCATCATCTGTTCTGCTGCGCTGGGAGATTTAGATTAGCTAGGAAGCAGGAAATGGTTAGATTTCTTGCTTTCTAGCTAGTCTTTAGATCTTTGGCTCTGCTTTTAAGCACAGCTGAACCTCCCTTAGGACTGAAGGTTCTATTATTCAGTGTAGACTCATGGCAAGCAAATTTGAGAGACTGAGCTAACCGATGGCAGATAGATATATCACTGAATGATTCTGTGAGCCATTCAATCTGCCTGCCTGCTTTGCCTGATTTTGGGTAAAAGTTGCTCTTTTTTTAAATAAAAAATTCAATATTTACATACATGGTGTGTTGTGAGTTAATTTTGTGAGTTTGCTTGCTAGCAAATTTTATGTGACAGACTCAGGTAGCCAATAGCAGATAGATTTCTGAATGAATCTGTGATTCTGTGAGCAACTCAATCTGCCTGCCTACTTTGCTTGATTTTGGGTAAAAGTTGCTCTTTTTTAATAAAAAATTCAATATTTATATAAATATTTATAATATTTACATACAAGCCATGGCCAGTCACATGACCATCAAGCCACACCCACAAATTAGGCCATGCCCACAGAACCTGTTAGTGGTCCCTGGAATTTAAAATTATGAGTTTGGTGGTCCCTGAGGTCCAAAAGTTTGGCGACCCATTTTATAAAACACGTTTTCCAAGAATCAAAAAGGTCATCTCATTTTTATGTATAAAAGTATAAAATGCTCAGTAATTTTTTTTTGAATAAGAGTAGAAAACTTCTTTATGTAGAGTTTTGATAAAGCAATGTTTTCCCAAGAATGTGAACTAGATTTTATTAATAAAGGTACTAGCCTTTGGGACATCGTGTGTTCCAGTCCCACTTTGGTCATGAAGGTAGCTGGCTAATCTAGGCCAGTCCCTAACTCTTAGCCCTAAGAAATAGGCAATGGCAAAGCACTTCCAAAATCTTGCCAGGAAGATGACAGAGACTTTGCAGGCATTTCACAGAGCCAAGACTGATTCAAAGGTACGCATGCCACACACATAAATGAATAAGGGCAACGTTTGCATGATATCACTGTAGTTGTGTCACTTTGCTGCAACCCTCATTTGCTGTGGATGTCTGTGAGTGTCCCCATATATCCAATACTTAAAATACTACAATACTCCATTTGCATTTTTTCATTATTCCCAGTTGTTTACCTTTCACTTTGTTTCATCTTATCCCATAAGGATATCCATTCACCATTTCAGGATGGGGAATAGCTTCACAAAGCCTTTAAGCTTACAGTCTGATTGTACCCAATTGCAGCACAAAGAAGTTGTGGTCTGCCATTCTTATTCTGAGTCCCCATTTATTTATTTATTTATTTTGTCAATCGCTTACAAGATAATTATAAGGATAAACATAGTTATGAATACATGAAATGAACATATATAAGAAAAATAAAAGAAACAATAGGACAGGGATGGTGCACGCTTATGCTTATGCTCTACAGACCTTAGGAAAGGGGTGAGGTCAATAGTAGACAGCCTAAGGTTAAAGTTTTTGGGGTTTGGGGAAGAAACCACAGAGGCAGGTAGAGTATTCCAGACATTGACCACTCTGTTGCTGAAGTCGTATTTCCTGCAATCAAGTTTGGTGTGGTTAACCATGAGTTTGTATCTATTGTGTGCTCTTGTATTTTTATGGTTGAAGCTGAAGTATTCATTGACCGGTAGGACATTGCAATGTATTATTTTATATACTATACTTAGATCGGACCGAAGGCGGCGTAGTTCTAGTTTGTCTAGGTCTAGAATTTCAAGTCTGGTGGCATAAGGTATTCTGCAATGAATAGAGGAGTGTAGAACTTTTTTGTGAAATATTTCTGGACTGTCTCAACTGTGTTAGTATCAGATACATGATGTGGGTTCCAGACTGATGAGCTGTATTCAAGTATTGGTCTAGCAAATGTTTTGTATGTCCTAGTTAGTAGTGTGATATTACCAGAGGCAAAGCTACCTAGGATTTAGGATTTATGTTGCTTTCATCTGGTCTTCAGTAAGTCAGTTGCTTAAATACTATTCCCCACCCCACCCCATTATGGCACCGCCCAAGGACCACGTAAACTCATTTTGGTTTTGTCCCTCATTCCTTTGAAAAGAAGTCGTGAGTGGCAAAGCCTGGTCACAGAAGCAAGATAGGGGACAATAACTTCATGTCTGTTGGCTCAAGGAGGGATGGAGACGACTTCAGTGCAGCAGTGAGGAAAACACTACAACGCACTAAAACCTTTTCCACTCGAAACACCACCCCATATACAACTACAACCACACGTGGATCGTTGCCGGATTTAGTAAATGAAACACCGTCCACTTAAAATGTTATTTTGCCGAAGCAGAGACTGCCGATTATAACTGTAGAGCGCTAAAAGACAGCGTGCTCCAATGCAGCTATTACAAACTCTTCATTTTGCAAGGCTATTTGTGACGATTTCACCTTCCTTACAAAAAAAAAACAATCCTAAAAAACTGCTCCGCGCAGCAAAACTAACCGAGCATCCTCAAGACAACCAGATAATTCCTTGGTGCGAGAATTGTGACTCGTGACTCAGGGCCAGAGGAATTTTCTGCAGCTTTCAATTATTTTGTCTGCTAGGCAATTTTTAAAAAATAAAATAAAAAAATAAAAATCCTGTGGCGCGCGCTCCCGAGGGCGCGCCGCTTCCAACCCATCTCGACTCAGCCGCTCCCTCCCCCTTTCCAGCTTCCCTTTCTTCCCTCCCAAAGCTTTCCCGCGCAAGGCGGCCTCCGCTTCGCTGTTGAGCTCGGCATCCGCAAGACAGCAAGAGCGAGGCGCGCGCGCGCGTTGCCTTGCGAACCTTTCCTGAGCCACGCAGACGGCCGGAGCGAGGCGGGGCTGGTGGGGAGGGGAAGAGAGAGAGATCGAGAGAGACCAGCGGGCTGGCGGGGGGGGGAGAGAGAGAGAGAGAGAGAGAGACCAGCGGGCTCGGCGATTGGCTGACGAAGGGCGGCGGGTGAGAAGAGGGGCCGGCCCAAGCTGGTCCGGTGCAGTGGCCTTTCCTTGCCGCTACTGGGGCAACGGCGTCCCTTCGGCCCCCGGGAGGACGCGCGGACTCGTATAGGCGGAGGCTCGGCTAAAGAAAGGGAACCACAGCAAAAGAAGCGGGCTGAGGAGTAGCCGCCGCCACCGCGTCTCCTCTCTCTCTCTCTGCCCCCCCGCTTCTCCTTCTTCTTTTTCTTTCTCCTCTTGCTTTCCCACCGCTCCCCCTTTCCGAGCAAGTTGTCTCTCGGCCCCGTTGCAGCTCGTAGGGACAGCGGCCGGGGAGGGTTCCCTGCTCCCTCCCTCCTCCGCCTAACCTTTCCCGAGAAGATGCTGCCGCCGCCGCTGTCGCGGCTGCTGTAGGGTGGCTTGGCTAACTCCTCCCCATGTTCTTGCCGCCGGCTTCGGTGGCTCTGCTTCGCAGGCCGGGTAGAGGATGCTGTCCTGCTCGGTGCGGGGCCGCGACCAGGGCATCGGCGGCCGTTTCCTTTCCTGCTGTTCCGGCCCCCGGGGTTCTCCGTGCCGCAGTTGTTAGCTCCTTCGCCGAGCGATGACTTCAAAGCATCAGGCGGACTGGATCCCTTACAGGTACTTCCCAAGGCGCCAGATTGGGCTACTACCTCCCCCTCCCCTCTTCTCCCTGGGCGCGGTTTCCAAAGAGGCCGGGAAGGGTGTTTGTAGGCAAGCGTGTCATTTTAAATAAGTTTGTATTAAATGCTTTTGGGGAGGGAGACACCCTAATTAAATGAAGCTGTATCTTTTCTTTTATTTATACTGAGAGTATTTACACCAAGACAAATTCCTTGTGTGTCCAATCACACTTGGCCAATAAAGTATTCTTTCTATCTATCTATCTATCTATCTATCTATCTATCTATCTATCTATCTATCTACCTACCTACCTATCTCTATCTATCTAAGGAACATCTATCTATATCTATCTAAGGAACACTTTTGACATTCTTTTAAAGGATTAAATAAACGTACTTCTGGGAGGTGTGGAATAGAGCACCAGGCTGAGGGATAAACTAAGAAACAATCCTTGCAGGAGAGGAGTTTTCCTGAATGAAAGTGGGGAATAAATAGAAGTAGTTCGTTTTATTTGGGAAGAGATGTGGCATTTAATTTTGGCATCCCTTGAAACACCAACAATAACAAGCTGGAGATACCTGGAACTATTTTTAATCTCTATCGTACATCACGGTTCTTTGGAAGGGTTGAAAACCTTGTTGTTTTCGGAACTGAAATGCGGAGACAGTTCCTGTTATTGCTTTTGTATGATTGCTACAGGGTGATTCTTTTGTGATGGGTTCTAGATTGATTTAAGTTGGCCAGATCGTGATGGGGTATTCTCATATCCTATTACTGCCCCAGTTTCTCTTCAGATAGTAATAGGAGTGAGTATGTATCAAGCTTGCTATCTCATGCTGCTCCATTATTATTTGCATCCATTCTGTTTTCATACTTCTCCTCATTTATCTACAAAAGTTTATGACATCCAAGGTAATTTCCAAGATCATTGCAATACTCATGACACCTGTGAAATCTCCTTTAATTTAAATGTTACATGCTACCCTCAGGAACAGAGGACTTTTGTGGGCCAATCTTGATGGTAATTCAAGGTCCTTGATGGGTTAACAACTGCCTTGTATCTGAAATTCAGTTCTGTTCTTAGCTGTCTTTTCAGAAACTAATTTCTAAGCTTAAATTCTTTCTGTGTAGGAAATTGAGGAACCCAAGAATAATTTATCACAGGTGGTAAATGCATAGATCCCTTGTCATAAACACAGATCCTATATAAAAATGCATACAGCTTTCGTGTAGTTACCTACAAAGAATTATTTAGGTGTGAAGTATTCCAAACAAAACTTGTGGTATAGACTCAAAATCTACTTCAGGGTAAGATTGACATCTATTCTCCCTTGGAATGTATCTGAGGAATCTTGTTTTCCATGTTGCATTCCCCCCCCCCAATGAATTACCTTTATTGGGTTAAGAGGATCAGAAACAATGATCATCAAATAAAATATAAATTTAGATAAAGACAAAAATTAAAAGGGCTTTCTTTAGAGATAAGCAACTAAAATCCCCCCTTCTTAATCCAGTGTTTGTTGATTTGGGAATGGGTAAACAAGTAGTTTTTTTTACATAGGATACTTCCATTCTTCCTCTCCCTCCACAAATTGTTTTGTTTGGACTCCTACATAATATTGGCAATGAAATACTTCTACCACCATTCTTGCTGTCTTTGTGACGAGCAGGAATTGCCATGGCAGCATTAGCTGCTGTTGTCGGTAATTGGTTCCTTGGTTGCTATAAGCTACCAAAGCCTCGGCTAGTTCTCTTTCTGAGAAAGCATATATGCATGCCTCAGAAATAAATGAACAGTGCTTGACACAGAGGGCTAAATTCCCTTGCTTATTAAGCCTCCTGATGAGGCAGAAAAAAAACCCCTAATCTGGAATAAGCTAGTTTGATTGAAAATTCAAAATTGCTGTAACAAAAAAGTTGACAGGAGAAAGTGGATTTCTGTTCACACCAGAAATTCAGTAGACATTTGGAGTATATAAAGCATTCAAAACTTGGTAGACATAAAATAACTTTGTTAACTTAAGCAACATTACCTGTCCCAAATGTGCATCCATAATGCTAACTATAGTATGATCACTAACCATGCTTATTGATAAGAGCCAATTGGGGGTATTTTTTTTCCTAAACTGGTGCTTTCTACAACTTGCTGAATGAGAGTGGTCAACATCTGGTTTGCAGGCTCTCTGCATTTTTCAGCCAGGTTTTACGCCCTTTGGAAAACAGCTAGATTGCACTGCTAAATTTCTAAGTCAAAGGAGAACACTTAATTTTATTTCCTCTAATATATGTATAATGGAACTTTAAAAAAAATCACATTTGTCAATAAATTATATATGTTCTGGACAGATAATAGCCTTTTTCTTCTGACAGTATCTGTTGTTAATATTGCTATAATATTTCTCTGTATTTTCTTTTATCGAGACATTTTTTAAATGTAGCTACTTGAGTAATAACTGTTCATTAGGCACAAACTAAAACTAGCCTCAGTGGCATTTTGGAAAATTGATCCAAAATGCAACTATTAAATTATCAGTTAGTGTTAGCTGCCAGCCCTCATGCAGGAAAAATTTCACAATTATCAGCCTATGTTTAGATTTGTGTCAAGTTTCTGCTTTTTCTTTTTTAAAGCCTAACTCAGTGTTAGATGATTATTTGATGGGATGTTATTCAGTGACTGTGTTCACACATTATACTTAACCAGGTCAGTTAAAATCGAGTAGACCTGGTTCATTTTAACCTACAGTTGTTTGTAGTTGTTGCTGTTTTATGTTTTCTTGTTATGTGTGCTGCTGTTCTGATTAATTTTTAATATTCTCCTTATTGTGAAAACATGCTTGAATTAAAGAAAATAGCTAAATAAGCAATGGTGGAAAGTAAATATATTCTAAATTAGATTTGTCCTGTGGCTGAATAGTTCATTGTTAATTTTTTATTACTGTAATGGCTCCTTTGTTAGAAGTACCTAGAGATGTAATTTTTACTTGTAACTGATTTTCTTGCTCTGAGGTACGTGTAACATTTTAAAAGGGTGAATCACAATTATTAACACTTTTTTTTTCTCATGAGGCATTTAAAATAGCACATAGTTGCTTGCACCGAGAATGCATTTTTTCAAATTTTATGTGTATGGTTATAGCCATTCTAGTCAGTGTTTTTATCTCCCACAGAGAAAGAATGCATTCTGTATGCAAAGTGAGAAATCAGATCTCAGCATGGAGTGAAAATAAACTGTATACAATATTTTGGAAGCAAAGATTGTAGCATGCTGTATTTTTAAAAAGAGAGGCAATTTCAGTTTTAAAACAGAAGGCTGAGGACATGGTCAGATGGCGAATGATACAACAGCATTTCTGAAACCAATAAGGTATACTGACAACACTTTGAATTGTCTGGAAAAAGGGTTTTGCATAAATACCTGACGGTTTAACAGTAGCTACACTATAAGAATACTGTACTAAGAATACAGTAGCACTGAAAATATTTTCCAGTAAATGTAGATCAGTTAGAAAACAAAAGATATTGAGGCCCTAGAAAGAGTACAAAGAGGGCAACAAAGAGAATAAGCAGCCTGGAGGCTAAACTGTAGGATAAACAGTTGAGAGAACTGGGTGTGGTTAGCCTAATGAAGGAAAGGACTAGGGAGTGACATAATAGTCTTACAGCATTTAAGGGGCTATCATAGAGAAGAGGGAGTCAACTTATTCTCCAAAGCACCTGAGGGAAGGCTCATTAAAGAGAGATCTAACCTAGAAACAAGGGGAAATTTCCTGAGAGTGAAAACAATCCATGGAATGGCTTGCCTCCAGAAGTTGGAGGAGGTCCATTACTGGAGGTTTTCAAGAAGAGACTGGACAACCACTTGTCTTGAATGGAATATGGTCTCCTGCTTGAGCAGGGGATTGGATGAGAAAACTTCCAAGGTCCCTTCCAATCTTGTTATTCTGTGTTCTGTGAACTCAAATGTATGTTCATCCTGAAGATTTGCAAAAAGTTAGTACTCAAAATCAGACACTGTCTTATTTTGGCAAAAACATGTCTTATGTAGGTCTTATATATTTATGGTGCCAAATGTGGGTGTGAAGTTGCTCCCTGAAAAGTCTTCCTGAACTGGATTTACACTTCAGGTCTTATTTTCGGAGGTCTTATATTGGCAGGTTTAGAAATAGTGCTAGGTACTTACTGGGTAGGTCTTAAAGGTAGCAAGAGAGAAGTAACTGCCTATGCTATCACTTCAGCAGCTGCAATTTTACAGAGGGCTTTAAAATATTAATAAAAAATTGATAAATGTTTATCATTTCCCTTCAAAGTACTGTATCCTTTTTTATGTTCCCTAATTTGTGTGCTTGAAAAGCCTAATGCAGTTGTTTTATTTTTTTTTACATATGTAAGATTGTTGTCAAGCATAAAGAATCAGGACCACTGTGCTGTCCTGCTGACACATAACAGTGGTTTAGCGAGTTTAATATTCCCCAGCAATTCCCTTCACCAAAACCCCAGAATTGTTGCAATTAAGTCAGCCAAAGGCAGGCCAATGCTAGTCCACAGAGCAATGGCCAGTGAGTCCAAAAGGCACTTGATAATCCCACAAGGCAAAATTAAATCCACAATATAAGAGGGTTCAGAAGGCACAATCCAAGTCAAGGCCTTGTCAGTCCAAAGCAAGGCAGGGGTCACAACAATGAGGAAACACACATCTAGGAAATAAATACATTGTTCCCAGCATCATCTCCATCTGTCTTCTGTGCTAAATAGCCAGTTTTCAGTGCAGCCCATCAAGAGGGGTGAGTTTGCCTCCTCTCAGGTAATCAGGTTGACTTAGCTATTCCTGCCTTTTCTCTGCCCAATGTTCTTCTTCCTCATCATGCTTTCCTCACCTGAAGGCTTAGGGCTGATCTGCTGCAACTGTGCTTCAGCCAAATCCTTCTCAGATGGTTGCTCGGAGCCATTGCCCAACTCTCCTCCTGACATGCCTGGAGCTGGATTACCCTCCTTTGAACTAACATCTGGAGACATATCTGAGGAAGTGTCCGGGGAGAGGGGAATCATCACAACCACATGTTAAGTAACAATTAAGCTGATTTATTGTTCTTGCTTGTACACAAAAATCTAGTCAATTAATGGTCAGCACTAAATTGGCACTAGATAAGAGTTAACTGAATTCAGGAGGGGCTGGACTTCGATTGCTCATGGGAATGTAATAATTCCAGGATGATTCCTCTCTTGACTCCACTTCTCCTTCTCTTACAATTGTTTGCAAATTACAGCATGGAACATTAGGCATATAGAAATTCTGTGTGTGGGGGGGAAGGGATGCCTCCTAGAAATGTAAGCTGATATGCCCTCTGAGAAAATTATCCACCAATCTTTAATAAGATGAACACATGTTATAGCTGTAGATGGTAGTACATAAAATAGCATGCACACAATATATATTATTCAAACCTTACTGAGAAGTGGAAGAAAGTGGGGCAAAATATATGCACCTGTTCTTCATTGTTTAAATTATTCATTATAGCTCTGTTAATTTTACAGAACATTCTGTAAAATTCAGCATGTCATGAAGTAGAAGAAGCCACGGTATGACATCTAATACAGCATTTAAGTCTACCTGAAATGATAGTAGGTATTATTGCAGATAATCTTCTATAGAACAATACTGTTCAAAATATTTTTAGTTATCCTATAAATTGATATTTGCAATTACATATTTCTGTTGTGATTATCCTACTTACGTTTTATATAATTTTCCATGTTATAGGCTGGCCAGATAATTGGCTTCTTGTAGCAATAAAACATCAAATAGGATGAAATAAACAATGGTGTAATATCCTTAAGGAACAAGAACAACAGTATGTTACACAGAAAAAATTAAAATAAAAGTGTTTTGCTAGGAAGAACGAATGACTTGTAGGGAAGACAGAGCTGGGTGGAGCAGAGGCACTATCCTTTCCCAGTGTCTATTTGTTAACTGTATTTCTGCACTCTCTGAAACGAGTCTTTGTATCGATTCAGTTTAACTACCATGCTTCTGTCCATTTATGCAGTCATAATGAGCCTGACTCCAATGGATTCATGAATATATCCAGGTAGATTTCTGGGCAAAAATAAAGAAGTGGTTTGCTACTGCTTTATTCCAGATTCCCTCTGCCCAGCCTAGCCATCAGTCCATGGCCTCCCATCTAACTATTAACCAGTCCCACCCCACTTCATTTTTAGATATCATTCCATTGTTAAAGCTTGAATGCCTCCTGCCAGAAGTGTTATACCAGCTGTGCTATGTATCAGTTTAAATTTCCATAAAGCCTTATATGGCTTAGGGCCGGGGTATTTGCGGGACCATCTACTGCCAGCAACAACTTCCCAGCGCCCTGTGCCCTCCCACAGACAGGGCCCCTCAGGATGCCGTCGGTCAGACAGTGTTGGCTGGCAACAGGGCCTTGGAGTTGCGGATGGCTCCTGACCTTCGATCCTTCTGTCGCGACCTGAAGACATGGCTCTTCCAAAAGGTCGACCTGGACTGAGGGTTTTTTTTAATGGTTTTTATTGGTTATTGTTGGTTTTTAATTATAATTATTGGGATTCTTGTTTAATATCTTTTAAATTTTAAACTTTTGTATTGTATGTTTTTACTGTTGTGAGCTGCCCTGAGTCCTTCAGGAGATAGGGTGGCATATAAATCCCATTATTAAATTAAATTAAATTAAATTTAGGTAAGCATCTCTTACATCTAAGAAAAATGTAATTGTTATTAAGTAAAAACTGATGAAAAAAAGGAAATTTTCTAGCCTGACAAAACAAGGTAGCATTTTATTTCATTATTGTGCTAATTGTAAATAAAAAAGGTTTCATCATGTCAAAATTTCTTCATGCTAAGAACTAAGAATTGTGAAATTTACATTGACAATATGGAAAACATATCCATTAGATTTATTCCTAACATCCCTACGTTGCAGCTTGATCTCCCATGAACTCATTAATCTTCCCAACTGCAATAGTAATTTAGCTTTTTTGTGAAAGTTATTTTTTAAAATATTAGAGGACGTATTTTATTGTGCTAGGAATGATGTAGTGTAGCAGCAGTGTAGTTTATACTGGAATTTTAAGTCTGACTTCTCTGTTCTTTTTCTTAAACTGTATTGTGGATTGTGGATTTTTTTAAAAAAAGTTTGTATATAAAGTGACCTTAATATCTGGTTTGTGAACAGCAAGCAGTTCTATGTACTCTGCTCACTGAATCTGGTCCCAGAGCATTCATATCTACTCCCTTGGTGTTTCAACACCTTTTCCTCATAGGAATAGAGTGAGATGATTTCCTGTTCTCCTACAAACTCTTTTCCTCTTGGGTTGTCTTTAAAATATGTCCCAGAAAACCATTCAACCTCTTAGAATGCAGGTTTTAAAATAATGTTTAATGTAGTAAAACTAATTAATAAAGTTAATTAGCATCAACATGTCTATAGAATTAATGGAATAATTTCCAACTCAATAATCATACTTACACTAATTAGAGAAAGAAGTCAGTCTGTAGATCTGTAGAAGGGCACAGGTTGGACACAGAAAGAAACAGCAACTCCGTTTTCACAGGTAGACATTTTCTCACCTAATTCTGAATTCCTCCCTAAAGACTGAATTTACTTTAATGAAAGCTGTCCTATTGATGATGTCCTGCACCATCAACTTAAAAAATTAGAGATACTTTGTCAAACTGAATGGTACAGATTCATAATGATATAGGTACTTCCCCCAAGGAGGCTTATCCTGTCATGATCTTTCTGTAAATCCTCTACCATTTTCATTCTATAATTTATTGCTACAGAAACAGGGCCCTTTCTTCCTTCCTTCCTTCCTTTCTTCCTTCCTTCCTTCCTTCCTTCCTTCCTTCCTTCCTTCCTTCCTTCCTTTCTTTCTTTTCTTTCTTTTCTTTCCTTTCCTTCCTTCCTTCCTTCCTTCCTTCCTTCCTTCCTTCCTTCCTTCCTTCCTTCCTTCTTCTTTCTTTCTTTCTTTCTTTCTTTCTTTCTTTCTTTCTTTCTTTCTTCCCAAATGAAGAAAACTGAAAAATATGTTTATGTATTACGTATATTCTGTTTTATCCTCAGATGTTCAAGAAAACATACATCAGCCGCCAGTATTTTCCACACAATGATCCTATGGGATTGTTTGGGCTAAGTGCTCTTCTGAACTGCAGCCATTAGCAGCTTGTCTGTCCTGTGTAAACAAGAAATGTTGCTATTTTTAATTATTTAATCTATTTAATTATGTCTGATTCTTGGTAACTTTATAGGCAAGTGCTCTCCATGCTACCCTGTCAAGGACAACTTCTTTTAATTGTTTTATGTTCAACTTTCTATCAGATTTGATGTTATTAAGCTAGTGTGTTCTTTAACAATAGCAATAGCACTTAGACTTATGTACCGCTTCACAGTGCTTTTACAGCCCACTCTAAGCGGTTTACAGAGTCAGCATATTGCCCCCAACAGTTTGGCTCTGCATTTTACCTACCTTGGAAGGATGGAAGGCTGAGTCAACCTTGAGCCTGTTGAGATTTGAACTGCCGAACTTCAAGGGAGCCAGCAGTCAGCAGAAGTAGCCTGCAGTACTGCACTCTTACCACTGCGTGACCGTGGCTCATTGCTTGCCCCTTCTTCCTTTGTCCACTAACCTTTTCTAGCATCATTGCCTTTTTCAATGAATTTACATGCCTAACATGGCCAAAGTAAGTCAGATGTACTTTTATGATTTTAGCTTCTAGTGATATGTCTGGTTTTTTATGATTTAACATCTCTCTATGATTATTCTAACTGTCCATGGTATGTGCAATAATTTAAACAAGCACCACAGTTCAAAGGTGTCAATTCTTTGTCAGTCATTCTTGGTGTTCAACAAACCTGCAAAGTCATCTTAAGTTATTGCCATAAAGCAGGGGTATCAAACTCAAGGCCCGTGGGCTGGATCTGGTGCTTGGGGTGCTTAAATCTTTCCTGTGGGGCCGGCCTGGAAATATCAAAGGACTGGTCCGTGGTACCTCTACCGGCCAAAATGGGCCACGCAAAGGCCTCATGAGGCCCCTGCATGACCCATTTTTGGCCTGCCTGGCTTCCAGCAGCACTCTACTGGCCAAAAACAGGCCCTTCAAGGCCCCTTCACAGCCTGTTTTCGGCCTCCAGTCAAAAATGGAATGCATGAAGGCCCTGAGAGGTCCCTGCGTGATCCATTTTCAGCCTCCCTGGCCTCCAGCAGCACTCTGCCAGCCAAAAACAGGCCATGTGGAGGCCCCGCGAGGCCCTCGCATGGCCTGTTTTTGGCTGGGAGGGTGTTGCAGGGGGCCATGGAGGCCAAAAATGAGGTGGGGGGCCATGTGTGCCCCCCATGCCCCATTTTGGCTGGCAGAGTGCTGCAGGAGGCATGTATCTTGTCTGTCTGTCTCCCCCCCTCCCCGCCGGCCCACGGAGGAGAACTACAGTGCTGATCCAGCCCTCGAAAAAATCCAGTTTGATCTCTGCCATAAACGTTCTGGAGAGATTTTTTACAGAGTAGTTCACCATTGCTTTCCCTCATCCTTCTCATTTATACATGATTGGGACCAGCACATGGTTGATGAATGGATGAATCAACATATGGGTTATCAAGAAATGAGGTTGGTTTAAAAAGTCATTTTCCAGATTTCAAATTCATCTCCCTTTTGGCCATAGAATTAGTAAAAATTCTGTCTGTCTAAGATTAACATGGCTTGGATAGGTGGGTTCCCTGCTTCTTTTTCCCTTTCACCCATTGCAGGAAAGAAAACCACAATTGTCTTTCTTTCTTTTGAGATTGTTCTAGTCACTTGGACTAGGAGGAGGAATTTGGCAGAACTGTAGTCAATTTTACCCTGTTAAAAAACAATAATGGCCAACTTTTCTGTTCTGTGCCAGTAAGTATAAGTACAGGAGGCCAGACTTAGATCAATGGTCTTGACAGTGACTATAAATCTCACCACTGTGCAGGAAGGCTAGGGTTCAGGAAAAACAAACAACCTTACTTCAAAAACTGAAGTTTTGTGTGGACAAATCTTAAGATCCAGACACCAGAGCAGAATGTAGCCTTGTGTTAGTCCAGATGTCAGCCAAGGAATCAGAAATTGCACACACTCAGGAAGTCAGGTCCAAGGTTGGAAAGTTGTCTGTTTGTATAAGTTTGACTCTTCAGTACTCTCACAGTACTGAATCAGCCCATGCCTACTTTCCTGAGTCATAGCTCTTTCCTTGGAGGAACCTTGCTGAACATTCCTGTTGTACTCACTCCATCAATCTTGTGCAAGGATTCAGGACTTTTTCCTGCCCAGTCTCTGAAACTGTAGACTCAGCCTATGGTTTGGCTACTGATTACGTGATTGCTTCAGAAGTGCAGGTTCATCATGTAGAACAGAGGTTCCCAATCTTGGCAACTTTAAGATATGTGGGGGAATGTGGGGAATTCTGGGAGTTGAAGTCCACACATCTTAAAAGTTGCCAAGCTTGAGAAAGAACTTCTACGTCTGCTGTAGAAGATCTTTCTCTTTCTGACTTTTTGGCAAATATCTGAGGGGGCGGCTGACCCCTGAGTTGTGAACTCTTGCTTCTCCAGTTCAGAGTCTGATTCATCAGATGGAGCCATAATAATTTCATCTGCTGGACCTTTTTTTTTTAAATAGCCATTTTACATTTTCCCACTCAGTTGGTCTAGAGGAAGAAATTTGGCAATTAATTTTGCCGGTGTCATACAATTAAAAGAAATCAGGCCACATTTCACCATTCTTAAGCTAAATCTGTTAAAGGAAACAAACAAACAAAATGTCCAGCATTTCACTGTTCCACGATTAAACCATGAAGACAAAAATAAAATGGTAGAATGATGTCAGACACAATAGCAGCTCAGTACAAAACAGCCATTAAAGGCAGACAGTGGGGGGGGGGGTTGAGGGGGAGAGCATGCCAGGCAAAGCATAAAGCATAGCCAGCCAGTTAAAAAACAGTATTTGTATAAGATAGTATGAAGTGCAATGAGTGCATGGATCAGCCTTTCTTGTCCCACTGGAGGAAGAAATAAACTGCATTTGAGGTAGAACAAAAAAACTCAGGGGGAGGACACCTCAGAAGTTTAGGGACGAGCTGATGGTAATACAATATATTCCTGCCATCTTCAAATAATGCGATCATTCTTGAACAAGGCAAACAGAAAGTGTGAATTAACCCTAAGAGACAGTGACTTGCCCATGGTTACCCAGTGACATTTAATTGCTGAGAATGGACTTGATTGTAGGTATCTCCTGTCCTGTCCTAACACCTTAACTCCTTAACATTTCTTTCCTGAGGAAGAATCAAAGCCTCAGAAACCCAGTAAGCCAGACCCGCCAAGGTCCAGAACAAGGAGATCACTTTTTGGGGAGCTGAAGAAGTGGGTGGTTGCACAGTGGTGGGATTCAAATTTTTTTTACTACCGGTTCTGTGGGCATGATTTGGTGGGCGTGGCAGGGGAAGGATACTGTAAAATCTCCAGTCAGAGGTGGTATTTGCTGGTTCTCCAAACTACTCAAAATTTCTGCTACCGGTTCTCCAGAACTGGTCAGAACCTACTGAATACTACCTCTGGGGTGGCATCTCTTCCTTTGTTATGAAAGATGGCCAAGGATTCAAGTTTAGAGGGTTGGTACCTTAAAAAGTGCTACGTTGTGGGGAAGAATGGTTAAACTTGTATGCACCCTACCTGGAAGGAACACTTTATTTTCAAGGACCTCTTTTAGAGAGTTAACTGATGGAGTCTAATGCCTAGTATGGCTGGAACTGCTGGCAGATATCATGGGAGGAAGAAATTACCTTGAGGGAGAAGAGGAAGAGCCTGTATCAAGACAAGGGTCAGATTAAAAATGGAACTCAGGGTTGAAATGTAACCAGCGAAAATGTCTCAGACAATCACCCTCCTTAATTCCCACAAAGACCTAGTTTTCATGAATAAAGGGAAGGAGGGAGAAGTACAATCAGACTAGATTGATTTATTGATTATGTGCCATGAAGTAGTTTTTGACTCTTAGCAACCACATCAATAGAGTTTCTCCACGTGATCTATCCCTAACTTGGTCTTTCAGGTCTTCTGACATGGCACTGATATGCCATTGTAACTGCTTGCTGCTGGTCATCCTGTTCCCTTGTCTTCTATTTTTCCCAGCATTTCATCCTTTAGCAGAAATCTAGGTCTTCGGATAATGTGTCTGAAGTAGGATAATCTCAGTCTGATCGTTTGTGTCTTTAGTAAGAGGTCTGGATTGATTTCTCCAGTGATCCATTTGTTTTCTTGGCTTTCTATGGTATTCTCAAGAGTCTTCTCCAACACCAAAGTTCAAAGGCGTCAATACTCATTCTGTCCTGCTTCTTCAAAGTCCAGCTTTTGTTTCCACAGAATGTCACAGAGAATGGCACGCACAATTCTGTGATATTTGTATAGACATTTCATAGCATATGGACATCTTTTCCTAGACCTTCCGTTACTATGACCTTATAATAAGAGTGGTATTGGCCTGCATGGCTTAGGTTTCCTAATGTGATCTATTCTGAAGGGCTGTCATCAGATCAATGCTAAAGGAATATCTTGGATTTGGCCTGTCTGTATCTGATCCCCCATCTATTTTTTGCCTTTCATGCCGAGTACCCACTTCTGAAATTGAGCTGGTTAATTATCCTTACTTGTTTGTTGGACTGCTAGCCTCTTGGATTGGCTTTCACCTAATTACTTTCAGCCTAGAGTTGTCAACCTTTCTTGATCCATTTGTGATCTTGCCTGAAGGCACAGGTATTCACTAATTAAAAAAAGAAAACCTAGGACAAAATCTTGCAATATTACTAAACAAATTTATTAATGAAAGCTGTAATATTTTATAATAAAATTATGATAGCTTATCATTGTGGTTTATTCTGTATAGCACCCTGAAATCTATTTGAAAAAGGGAAAATATATTTTAAAATAATAATGAATAAAATAATAAAATGAGCCCAGTTACCTGAGATATTTGTATCAGCTTCATGGAACATGTATGCCAATATTTCATCTTGATTCATGTAGTGCTTGAATAACAGTATGACCTTTTAAAAAAAGACATTCACAGTAGGTGGTTCTCTTGATTGCAATGAGAATGAATAGCTGAAGATTCAAGTTGCTGTTTGTAGAGATGGGATCTTAGGGGGAAGACTAGCCTAATTTGATATGTATGAATGTATCTTGCCATTATGCCTGACTTTTCATGGTAAACACCAGCATCTTATTCACAGAGAACTCTGGGAATATATAGTGATGTATAGTCATTTGTAAAGCACAAACAAGGAATTAAGCTTTGTATTTCAGTTACAAACAGCAGGAAATTTTACTTTGGCTACATAAACAGTACCATTTGGGGAAATATACCATGTTTAGAAATAGCTAATAGCGCTAGGAATACATGACTGCAACTTGTGGTATTATAAATAATCTCTAGATGTCTTCTCTCCAGTCTATTAAAAATGCAGGTACATTGTTATTTCAGTAAATGTTTAAGTGATCAAATATCCTTCTTGCCCTGTAAAATTCCTGCTTGCTGTTTAGGCATGATTTCTGAAGGAATAATGGAGTTAAGACATGATTAGACAGATAGTCTGTTTACATACTATGAAGGATGACATTCCTCCATCTCTACATTATAGATCAATATTATTTGGCAGTTTTCAATAGTAGGCTTAGAAATATGACCCAGGATCTGATCATGTTTATGCAGCAATAAATATTAAAGACAAACTACTGTTAAAACTAAACTCTTACGGCATTTCTGGATCCCTCCATAAGTGGATTACTGCATTCCTGTCAAACAGGCAACAAATAGTAAAAATAGGGAGCACTATATCAAACCCTGCTCCAGTTAACAGCGGTGTCCCCCAAGGCAGCGTTCTAGGACCCACACTCTTTATACTCTACATAAATGACCTCTGTGATCACCTTATAAGCAACTGCGTCCTCTTTGCAGATGACGTAAAACTATTCAACACCACTGACAATGCTACTATACTTCAAAGCGACCTTGATTATGTGTCTGAATGGTCAAACATCTGGCAACTCCAAATCTCGACCAACAAATTCTCTGTCCTACACATTGGTAAAAAAAATCAGTACACCAAATACAAACTAGGCAGATATGATCCTCACTCTGTCAAGGACCTCGGAGTTCTCATATCAAATGACCTAAGCGCCAGAGCTCACTGTAACAGCATTGCCAAAAAGGCATTAAGAGTTGTAAATCTAATCTTACATAGCTTCTACTCCGGAAATATCGAATTGCTAACTAGAGCGTACAAAACTTTTGCCAGACCAATACTCGAATACAGCTCATCAGTCTGGAATCCGCACTGCATATCAGACATTAATACAATCGAGCGAGTTCACAAGTATTTCACGAGAAGAGTACTATACTCCTCTACTCGCAATAGAATAGCCTATATCACCAGGCTTGAGATTTTGGGCTTGGACAACCTTGAACTACGCCGCCTACGGTTAGACTTAAGCGTAGCACACAAAATTATCTGCTACAATGTCCTACCAGTCAATGACTACTTCAGCTTCAACTGCAACAATACAAGAGCACACAACAGATACAAACTCAATGTAAACAGCTTCAAACTTGATTGCAGAAAGTACGACTTCAGCAACAGAGTCATCAATGCCTGGAATGCACTACCTGACTCTGTTGTTACATCCTCTAACCCCCACTCCTTTAACCTCAAACTAACCACTATTGACCTCACCCCATTCCTAAGAGGACTGTAAGGGGGGGTGCATAAGTGCACAATTGTGCCTACCGTCCCTGTCCTATTGTCCCCATTTATTCGTACTTATTTCCTGTATTCCTACTCATGTTTATACTTACATCTATTATCTTGTAAGCGATTGACAAATCAAATAAATAAATAAAAATAAATAAATTATTCAAATCAATGTTCTTAATATCAGTGGAAATAAATTTAGAAACTGAAGATTGGATATTTTCTCCTCACTAAATGTAACAGAAATAAATCAGGCTTTTATATTCCTTGATGAAATAAAGCAATATTGTGTAGAAATCAGTTGCTTAGACCTTCTGTCCTATATATGAAAGTATGGTTCACTTACTTCAACAATGTTTACTGCTAAGTAGAGATATAACATTGTACTATAAGTTCCATTGTTTTCCCAAAGTCCTATTGGTTTCTCCTGACTGTGAACATTAAAGACTTTAGACATTTATGTTGAACTATTGGCGTCATGAAAACTTTCAGCGCAGTTGATGTTGGGAAGCAACTGTACAATGACTTCATTCTTAGCTATTTTAATGAACTTGTGTTTTGCAATCACTGCCACCCTTAGTGCAGTTTTCATAAACACAGTTGGAATATGGAAATTATCATCTGGGATTCCTTGAGTTATTTTAAGTTCTTGATTATTATCATTATTTTTGTAACACTGTTTGCTGTAATTGCCTTAGGCATATTCAAATTTGTTGTACTATTTTTTTTTACTGTGCATTGATGTTTGTAATTTTATATGTACTTGGTGTTGGCATACATTGTTGATGATCCTCCATGCTGCTTTGGAAATAAAGTTGTAAAGTTTAGCCTAATGATTAAGATATTGGATATAGATTGATGGGATTCATGGTCAGGTTCTCACTTGGTCAATGAGCTCCCTGAATTATTTTGGGTCAGTCAACCTCTCTAAGTCCACGCTACCTCACGTCATTATTATTGAAAAGATAAAGGGATATGCCCTTCTATCTAGTGGGAAACAGATGCACATCTTTTCTGTTGCACCTTGTCTTGTATCCAGTAGGTCACACACTACTCAGAATCTTCTATTTTTATTCAGAGAAATGTATTTTAAAAATGTCATGCTATTGTGGCATAATGTGTTTTTGTTGTAGATTGTGTGGGACTGTCAAAACAGAATATCTGAATCATATTGGGGAATCTAATACAAACTTCTTTCTGTAGTTCTATTTAAAAAGAACCAACCCTGGTTAATCAACTGTTCTTTAGTCATTTCATTGAATTTGCAAAGGCATAACATTTTAGTTTCCTAGAAAATGTATAAATCTGTATTTATAAAAATACCAGTTTTTCTCTGCAGTGTTTCAGCAGAGGCATCAGCCTGATCAATTTCATTGTCAGATATAATTCAAGCTGCAGTCCATCTTCCTCCTGCTGCTTGAGTCTTCTTGGGGAAAATAGTCTCAGCAGCACCTGTGTCTTTCTATAAATGAAGCTCCTATGAAAAGAGCTGTGGTGGGGCAGGGGTCAGAATGCAACATGCAGGTTAATCCTGCTTGACAGTTGACTGCCAGCAGTTTGGCAGTTTGAGTGTCACTGGCTCAAGGCTGACTCATCCTTTCACCCTTCCGAGGTAGGTAAAGTGAGGACCCAGATTGTTGGGGGTAATATACCGACCCCGTAAAACCGCTTAGAGAGGGCTGTAGTGTACAGCACTGTGAAGCAGTACACATAAGTGCTATTACTAGTGCTATTGTTATCACAGCTAATTGAACTGAACTGGTACAGAATGTCCCCAAGTTGTGTCTTGTTACCCTTCCCAATTAGCCAGTCTCCATAAGGCATTATAACATTAGTACAGACCTGGCTTCCAAAGAAAGCATGTTGAAGAAAGTTGTGGCAGCTCAAAGTGGAAGGACAGCTTTGGAAATAATGTAGAGTAGAAACTCTTCCTGATCAAAGAGCACACCAAACACTCTAATCAGTTAACCATATATGTACATCACTTAACCAAACCTTCATGGTAATTTCATCACATATTTTGACATATAACAAGGTGACATTCATCATTATCCCCATCATTTTGCTTTTATTCTGAAAAAAAACCCCTTTCCTAACATATTTCATCGTCACCATATATAATTGAAGCATTAAAAATTTAAGGCGCTGTTCATGGTTCAGACACATAGCATCTTGCTGCTGCTGCTGCTGCTGTTTTTGGCTGTGTTTTATTAAATTTCAGTTATTAGTGTTTTTGAGCACCTTTGGAAAACTTTTATTCCATGTCTGAATAAGTAGAGCGGTTATAAACAATTCAAAAAATATTCTTAAAACAATAGTTATGGAAAGATCTAGGAAAGGATTTTTTAAAAAAAGCACATCATTCAGAGTTTTAAGATGTCATCTTTAAAAGAAGAAAATTAGAATTTCAATATCCCTGAATTAATTCCAGAGCTTTTTTTCTTTATGGAAAAAGACTGTATATACATATACATATTCATATACAATTCTGTAATTGCATTTTGGAAATGCAGACAGATTCTTATAAATGAATTTCTGTCCTGAAGATTAGCATAAAATGACTAGTTGAAACAAGCATTTTCTCCTGTGCAGGAAGGAGCCTGTAGAATTTGACAATAAATCTCTGAATCAGTTTTGAAAAGCGCCTTAAGTATTGGGATTACGATAAATAAATACACATTATATATAAAAACTGCTTACTCCAACTCAGCAGCATAGCAGACTTCGTTAGAATAAAATGTATGTGGTTTGTTGTTCATTGTAATATCTTACACTAATACCAAATAGAAAAAAATGTATCTCTTGAAACTGGGTTCTAAAAGCAGACTTAAAAGAAAGGTAAATAAAATCCAGAACTGTATCATTTAAAAAATGCATTGTAGCATATATCTGGTTCTTAGACTATTTCCGTTCAGTTCTGGTAGGTTAATAAATTACAGATTAGCTAGCATACTTATTCAGCCTTTGTGTTTTCCATGGAAAAAAACAAATGGTGGTCTCAAAGCCCCTTGCCAGTTTTCTTTTAGAAAATATATATAATTTGAGGTATGCAGCAGTAGTGCAGTAGCCATTTATGTTTTCATTCTCTGCTTTCTACAAACCATGAATGGCTTTAGGCTCTAAAATGGAAGCACAATCATGGCAATTCAATATTAATTTATTCATTTTTATTTATTCTGTTTCTGATGTAATGTTATTTGAATTGGTGCTTATGGCCAAATAAATAGTTAATGACTTGCAGAGCTAGTAGAGATGCAACATATTTTTCTGTTGATAATTGCATTTCCTGAGAAGCATGACGTCAATTAAATGGGTACAGAGATTAAGGCTCACCCTTATTTTCTATTTATAAATAAAATGTTTTATTTTTATTGTTTACTTAGAATTTTGATTTTTATGGCTTATCCTTGAACTGTCTGATGGCTACTTTTGAATTTTACATGTTTTTTTGTGCTAAACTCCCAAGTCCAATGAAATTGTCAAATAATTTTAGGGCTGGATTTATGTGCAAAAAAAAATGAATAAGAGAGAAACTCACAGAGAGATAAAAGGAAACAGCTTGGAGTGAGTGGGGGACTTTCCCCCTTTCTGGTTCTCTTCAAGTATTTCAGGTTGCCCCAGAAATAAAGTTTACTAAGAACATTTGGGAAAAAAATGAAGCAACCGCACATCGATCTTTGTAGAATTTATCTTTGTTATCGTAGAGAGCTGTAATGATAGCTTTGCAAGGGTAATGTGATAGTATGGTACCTGCATTGAAATGGTTAATTCGGTTGAATGGGGCAAAAAAGAGAGAGATAAATCTGAATTATTCTTTCATTGCCTTTTACTTCTTGATCTTTGTTCATTAACCAGGAGATTGAGGATTTAGCTCCCTGATTGTTGTTGTTTTTGGTCCATTGCATTTTGCAGTATTTTAAAGGATATCTGCAAGTGATATTTGGGGGACTGCCCAAATTATTAAATATTTTTCAACCTCTGCTATCCTTCACCATCATGGTTTAAGGTTAGCATGGATCTGGAACCTATACAGCAAGGGTCTCCAGACTTGTCAGGTTTAAGACTTGTGGACTTCAACTCCCAGAATTCCTGAGCTAACATGACTGGAGGAGAAATTCTGGGAGTTGAAGTCCACAAGCCTTAAAGCTGTCAAGTTTGAAAACCCCGGTATACAGCATTATTTTCCAAAAGGCTAGAAAGGGCTAGTTTGGAAGAAACATCTCCTTCCCCACTACTCCAAAGACAACCTGAGATGATGTCATTTCATTGTTTTTCTTCTTTAATGGATTGTCTTTGGTATAACAAAATTGAAGGAATTGATGGGAAAAGCAGAAGAGTTCCAAATAAGAGATAAGAACATCTAAGCCTTCCCAAACTATTTTCTCTTGAGTAAAATTTGGTGATTATATTGACCTCTGGAATCAACTGCCTTTGGAGCTCCGCCTGGCCCCTGATCTCCGCACCTTCCGCCGTGAATTAAAGACCTGGTTATTCGACCAACCCGGGCTGTGACCCCTCCCTGGGGAAGGGACGGTTTTAATGTTTATTATCGTTATGTTTTAATATTTGGGCTTGTTGTTGGTTTAATGATTTTTTAAATATTTATTGTTCTGTGTTTTTAGTTGTGAGCCGCCCCGAGTCTTCGGAGATGGGGCAGCATACAAGTTCAAATATAAATAAATAAATAAATAAATAAATTATATTGTATGTAATGAGCTGGGAGGGTTAGTAATTCAAATCTTATTGGCAGACACCTTATTTTAAAAGTTCCAGTGGGAGGAAAAAAATATCAGTCAGGCTGGACCTCTTGACCCACCCTCATCTTTCTAGCTAGAGCTTTTAGCTGCTTTTCCAAGGATCTCTCCCATACTTTTTCCACAAGCCTCTCCCTTCAGTCTAGCTCTAGGGAAAACAGAAAGGAACGTGCTTTTAATCTTCTTGCCCAAACCCCAGAAATGCAGAATTTAATACACCTTGTGCCAGATATAAAATGAAAGTTAAAGCTGTACAACAGTAAAGTCTTGCCCGTGGGAAGATTTTAATGAGAAATTCCCATTTGAAATGTATAGAAATATATTGGAAAAGGGGAATGCAGGACATAGCCATGGTCATAAATATGAGTCAGTTGCCAAGCATCTGAATTTTGACCCTGGGAACACGGCAATGGTTGTAAGTGTGAAAAATGGTCATTGGTCACTTTTTTTCAGTGGCGTTGTAACTTTTTTTTAAATTCATATTTATATGCCGCCCTTCTCTGGAGACTCAGGGCAGCTTACAATTTTTTTTTGGGAGCGCAACCCAATGCGCTCAGCAATAGCCTTCATTCCATTGTATATGCCTGCTTATTAGCAAGCAGCATTTTTACAAAGTCAGCTTATTGCCCCCAACAGACTTGGGTCTTCAATTTACCTACCCCGAGAAGATGGAAGGCTGAGTCAACCTTGAGCCTGGTGGGATTTGAGCCTGCACTAACTGCAGGCAGCTCGAACTAAGTGCTAGGCGTTTAACAGCCTGCACCACCAAGGCTCTGTGAACCATCACTAAATGAACTGTTGTATGTTGAAGACTACCTGTACAACATTTCCTCTGCGAGGGAGATGTGCAGTAAATAATAAATAAAGTGTTGTGGAAAAAGAATGAAAAATCTTCCTGATCACTTTCTCTAAAGCTTGCTACTCCTATTTACTGCAGTATATATACCAGTATCTATTTTTTACAGCAAAGGATTTCTGCCAGAAGTCTTGGTACAGTAGTAAACTGTCTTGACTTTGTTTGATGTTCTAATATTGATTCCTGTGCTTCAAAATAATTTGCTGTCTAAAGTGTTGATTTCTGTACAGATTTAGAGCTGTTCTCCAAAACCAGGTTTGGCTTTGAATACTCAGGAGTTTATATACTGTAGTGTGAAGTGCTCCATTTCAAACTCTCGGATGCGTCTGAAATCTACAGTGAAGTGGAAAAGGATTTGAAAAATACCAACATGAAGTGGACACATTCCCTGCATTGTACTTGTCACATAAGTGCCATTTATCTGTCTGTGCTTGTTGGGCATTTCTGAAAAGACTTTTATGTACAGTCACATACACATATATATCTTATTCACTTCTGGGAGTAAAGTTCTATTGAAGATAAATGTTAAAAATATGGAATAAAGCAAAAGTTACAACCGTAAGCTGTATCCAATTTTGAGAGATGTTTTATTTTTAAATAAATTATGTTCCAGTACTTCAAAGAACCTTATGCAAGCATGTGCAAATTTCTTTGAAATAGCATAGCATATTTCTGATAAAAATCTGAATTTTCTTCTGTTAGAAGTGATTTATACTACTAGGAATATACCCAAGTAATCTACGGTATAAATCAAACCTTACATTTTTCAGAGGATAGATTCCAATCAGGGGAAGTATGAGTTAGTTTTCCAAGTTTATAGCATGGTGCACATATGCTACGTCAGCTTTAGGCTCTGACAGTCACAAAACTACAAAACCTAGAACTGCTTAGAGATCTAGAACTGAAGACAACAGGAAAATTCTTGGCCAGACTCAAAGACCTTCTGGAACTGGCCAGATGTTGAAAAAATTATGTGCACAAAGATATCATGATGCATACCCCATCTTTTCATAATTCCTTTCTAATGTCAGACACAAGTGTGTAAATCACTGTTGTTAAATCATGTTCCATCATTTTCCTTCTTATTCTTCCCATGGATGCCTGTGTAGGCAAAGTACAGATGACCTTATAGTAACCTTTTTACATGACTATCCCTTGGCTATATAGTAAGTTTTTTACATGACTATTCCATGGCTGTGGAATAGAGGGCAAAACAGAAAAGTCTTAATATTGAGGAGTCCTTTGTGCTCTCTGAGCTTGTTTTCTTGTGGTAACTGAAGATGTTACCTACTTGGGTAATGAAACATCTTCAAAAACAACAACTGAAAGATGATGATGTTATCTACTTTGGATGATGAAACATCTGTAATGTAACATCTGCAAGAAAACAACCAAGATCATAGAGCAGGGGTGTCAAACTCAAGGCCCTTGGGCCGGATCCAGCCCATGGGGTGCTTAGATCTGGCCCACAGGGCTGCCCTGGAAACAGTGAAGGACTGGCCCATGGTGCTTCTGCTAGTGTAGATGGAGCTCAGGAGGGCCATGGGAGGCTATCCTGAGATCCATTTTCGCTGACAGAGAGTTGCAGGAGGCTGACACAGCCAAAAACGGAGTTTGGGAGCCCGTTTTCGCTGGCAGAGTGCTTAGACTCCCACAGGCGCCCCTAACACGAGTGATGTTGAGCTGGCCATGCTCACCCTGGCCACGTCCACTCTGGCCCCCCAAGCTCAAACACAACCCTGATGCGGCCCTCAGTGAAATCGCATTTGACACCCCTGTCATAGAGCATCAAGGTCCCCTCATTACAAGTTGGAGCTACAAATATTCTCTATCAGTCTTAATATTCATTGAGTTATCCAGCCAGACTGTAACTAATTTTATGATTGTTGTAAAAATCTACTTTTCGAACAATTGTTCAATAGCTTTTCTTCTCAGTTAAGAGTTTTGCTAGACATCATTACTGCTGTTTCTTGACTCAAATGTGCAGTTTCTAGATCCTAATAAAGCAATGATGTAGTATTGTTCCAGTTTAAAATGTGGCATCGATCTTGTTCTTCACCTGGGAATCTGAATTATCTGCAAGGTTATGTTTGCTTCTTTTTATAGTACTCAGTCCTGAAAAAGGAAAGGGAAATAACCACCCAATTTCTCCTCATTCAGATCAGGAAAATTAAAATATGCTTAGTAGCAGTTTCTGTACCATGTCCTGTTTCTTACAGGTGATTCCTTGGAGGTCTAAATTCAGTCAGTGTTTCTAGGTCGTTTTGCACTGCAGATTTCCCCATACCCAGCTATAATTACCAAATATCATTCAAATGCTGATAAAAGAGCAAAAAAGTCTTGTAGAAGATTTGGAGAGATATGCCTAAGATAGGTCCTTTTCTTAGGATAAGAAACATGGAATTTTAAAATGAGAAACTTCCTGTCAATGAGTTATTAAACCAGTTGGGATCTGCATGAGAGAGTCCATACATGAAATAAATTATTAATCACCAGCTCAGATGGAATGACAACTTTCCTACAAAGATTGCCCTAAAGGTAGTCCTCAACACAATTGGGACTGGAAAATTCATTGTTACATGAATTAGGCATCATATGATTGCACCCAATTTTATGATCTTTTTTTTGCCATGATCATTAAGCAAATACTATAATAGTTAAGCAAGACAACAGCTGACTATGATTTGTGACCTTCCCTGCTGGCTTTCTCAACTTTGCTTGTCAGGAGCTGGTTGAGAAAGTTGCAGGTTCAGGAAGCTGCAGTTGTTGTAAGTGTGAGCTTTGCCAAATACCCAGATCATGATCAAGTGACTGTGAGGATGCTGTGATGGTTTAAAGTGTGAGATCTGGTTGAAAGCCATTTTTTTCAACATTGTGATAACTTTGAACAGTTGCTAAACAACTCAAGGAGTGCCTGTATTAAAATAATATACATGCACTTAGGCCAGATTCTAACTTCATTTTCACCACTGTCGTTTCTGCACTTTAAATGAACACATAACCTTTTAAAGGAAATTATTTTGAAACTTGTCAGATATTTAGCAAGGTGAATTTGTTCTTTGAAAAGTGAGTTATATATCAACCCTGAATCATGTTATGTAAGGCGTCTAGCACTAGCTACGAAATTTGATAGCATAGTAAATAGATTGGAGCCTCATAACATAAAGTTTCAACATTATTTGAATCATTATTTGATTTGATTCAATCATATTCCTTTAGAGTCTCAGATTGTGATATTAAATGTCAGCATGAAAGTATACTCATTAATCATGCAAAACTTGGTTATGTGCTAAAACTCACATTGCACAGGTAGAAAGTACCAGCAACTTCTAACAAAATGATTATTCAATGGATCAAAGCAATCCAGAGGTGAGAGATCTATGAATAGGTTTTTTCTCAAAACTTACCTGCGGTTTTCTTAGCAAGGTTTTTCAGAAATGGTTTTTCATTAACTCCATTCTAGGGCTAAGAGAGAATGAATTGGCTTTGTGGCTAAGATAGAACTAGAATGCAGTTGGCTTTGTGCCTAAGTTAGGACTAGAACTCAAAATCTTCTGGTTTCAATAGTTTGGTGCCTTAATCACTACACCAAATTGGCTCTTTATATTAAACCATGCTAAATATCTATTAGCTAAGATGTCTTTCTGCTGCTTGATCGAGACTATTCTTTTGCAGAAGGAGTATAAGTGAACTGTGTTTTAGCTCTTCATTGCCGTTAGAGTTTTATTTTTATTTGTTTTGAATTTTTAGTATCATATCAAATTCTTCTAATTCTCTTTATGGTGAGAAGGGATTACCACAAAGTTAATCTACTCCCACTGTGATGTTATTGTAATTTTGCATACAATGACTCTTGTGCATAAATGATACTATTGGATCATAATAGTTGACTTGGATGAATCTATGACATCAGATTCCATCTTGGCGGTTCCTGGCTACACTGAGATGATGTTATGTTTGATCATGCAGTTTCCCTTCATTGGGCAGAGATATCATCTATCTTGAAGGAGATGATTACCTAACTCTTAAAAAAAACTTTTAAAAATAACTTTAGACCAGGGTTGTTCGTCTTTTCCAGTGAAGGTGGATCTGAGAGTGATGATCAATCAGCTCTTAGTACAGCTTTGTAGTTTTCTGGGTCTATTTCAATTTGATTTTAAGACAAGTCATGACATACAGATTTATTAGTTAGCCTTGTGGATGATGTGAGGGACTAAGGTGGGTATGTTTGTGCTTCTGATATTTCTATAGCTTTTGATGTCATTAGCCGTTGACTCCTCCTGGACCACATTGGGAAGGGGGGTTTTTTGGAGGGAGGGTGAGGAGAGAGGACAGAAGCAAGCTCTGCTATGGCTCTGCTATCTACTACTAGGAGTAGTATAGTTCTACTTCTATTCTGGAGGCAGATGCCTGATGAGATATTTGGGGAACACTGTTCTATCTTGCAGCCCCTGTACTATGTGGTACCATAAAATCCCTAGTCTGGCTGTCTTAACATCTTTATGAAGTTGTTAGATATGCTTATTAGGGATTGTGGATCTGGCTGACACCTTTCCTTAAGTGTGCTTATGCCAAATTCCTGCTTGGCTCTTTCAATAAATTGTGAAATATTTGAATAGGGTATAGATTTAATATATCTAGTCCCAGTTTACATGGTTAATTCCCACATTTAATGAGGAAGTTGATCATCTGATTTGGAATTCTGCAACTATTCTACTTTATTGTACTTATGTATTTTATTGAAATATTCACTTATGGCAGTGATGTGGTATATAGACTTGTGTATAGATGAGCCTGGTGATGTGGTGAGGAGTTGTTACATGAAGGGAAAAACTAAGGTGATACATAATCCAAATCTGTTTGAAGCTGAGAGCTATTTTATAAAGCTCCTCAAACTGAAGATAGATAATCACATGAATCAGACAGATATACAATGCACATAGTTTTTATAAATCAGTCTTTTCTATCCTGGAACGTGGCTAGGGAGAATGGGAGGAATACTCTAATCGAATGTATATGGGACTATTATGAGATATTATAAATAGAAGGTATAAATGTGTGTGTTTATTGAAAAATAGCAAGAATTTCTTCTGTGAATAGATTAATAATTTATGTTTTTAAAAAATATTTATCTTGGCAGTGTTTTAGATGACGAGAGCAGCAACCTGCGACAACAAAAGCTTGACAGGCAGGTGAGTTTTTAGAATGTTGCTTGTGCTTTTTCATGTTGAAAAATAGAACTTACGTAACTGGGCTTGTCTAGTATAAGGAAAATATATTTTATTTAAAAGTCTGTAGAGATTCCCAATCATCCGGGTCATGTTGGTCCCAAAGGTGCTTTTTCCAGAACACAACTGGACTTTCTTGTTTTTTCTTTTGAAGTCGTTTCGCTTATCCAAGAAGCTTCTTCAGCTCTGACAGGGTAGTGGAGAATGGAAGGATTTATATTCCTTGCAGACAGCTGGTCATTTGCATCCTTTTAGAGGGTTGTTGAAGCACTTGGAGGTTTATCTGTGTCCTCAGGGTCACCTGAATAGTGCTTCTGGTTCCTGCAGTCTGCAATTTTTCCTCTGAAAATCCATTCCTAAAAGTCTGTAGAGATTCTCAGTCATCCAGGTCATGGTTGTCCCAAAGTGAAACATATTCAAAAGAAAAAACAAGAAAGTCTAGTTTCCTCCTGAAAAAAGCACCTTTGGGACAACGATGACCTGGATGACTGAGAATGGGTAATGGAGTACAGTCCTATACGACACCTACTTCTTGTTTTTGTTTTTATTTGAAATATCTAGCTTTCAGTTGTTTCTTTTAATACTGCAAGTAGTGTTTATTTTTACACAGGTATTAGCAAAAGTGATGATGTTTTGATAGCGTTAAAATCAAACAGGATAACATTTGTTTCAGTACATAACTAAGGTACAGAGCAAACTTTATGTTTGCAGTTTCCATCCTGCTGTAGCATTTGAAATTATTTTTTGTCTCTTTGTATTCTTTGTAGAGAGCATTGCTAGAACAGAAGCAGAAGAAGAAGCGTCAGGAACCAATGATGGTTCAGTCCAACGTAGACAGCCGCACAAGGACCCGTAGAATGAAACAATCTGAAGAACAAGCACCACTGGTTGATTCTTACCTCAATAGTAACAGCAGCGCTATCTATCATGGTATGTACCAATTTATTGTACAATGTTATGTGAACTGGCAAGATACATTACACCAATAAATACCTCTGATAATTAGTTTTAGAAAAATAAGAGTAAATTTTGGCTTAACACAAAGTTAATACTAGTTATATATAACTTTAATTGATTTAAATATTTATTACTGCCATATGATTGCCTGTTGCACAAATAAAAGATACATGTTAAGCAGGGTGATAGCGGCACTGAAGATGTTACCAATCTCAAAGGCCTGTTCAAAGCCCTCCATCAAAGTGGGCTTTGAGGTGGCTTTATGAAACATTGAGGTGCTTGGTACTCATGGAAGGCCTTTGTCAATCTGCACAGGTCAAAGACAACTCCTTCCAGCAGTTTTGGAAAAGCAGCCATCTGAAAGAAAGTACCTTTCTTTGATGAGTGCTGCTAAGGTAGATCATCTTGCCACAGATCAAATCCTTCCTTTGATCTAACTTGAGGCAGCTCCATAAAGCATTGCCACTTTACACAGGCCTCATTATTTATATATGCAGTTCAGAATGAATTCATATAAATTCATACCCTGCTCAGCAAAGGGTAATTGGATTCTGTACTAATTTACTCAGCATAAATCATGTTTTATTTATGCGGTCTGTCCATCTCATAGAGATTCTTTTCCCCTTCCCTCAAATTGTCTCAGGGAACAAAGGCTTTTTGCTTTTATTAGTAAGCTGTAGCCTAGTCGAAAACAAACAAGCAGATCATTGAACAAATCAATTCAGAATTCTTACTCGAGATATAAATTGACTAGGGTCAAATTATTTTACTTCAGATATATTATGCCTAGCTCTCTGCTGTAATGTTGGGAAAGATGGAAGGAAAGAAGGAGAAAAAGACAACCAGTAACCTAATAGAATGCAATAAAATCCATTTGTTTTGTGGATCTTTCCTTAATGCAGGCAGTTTATAAATTTTGTAGGCTTAGAATATGCAGTATTTACATAACATTCTGGATGGAGTATTCTATATTTTGGCCACAGATGTTTATCATTTCTTCTTCTTTTAAATATGTTTTAATTGTTTACATATAGATATATTGAATACAGTGTAATTGGCCATGGCATTCCAATTGCCATAAAACAGAAGTAAAAACAGAATAACATAATATACTATTTTAAACAGTGCTAGTGTTGTACAATAGTTTCTGAACATCATATTCTAATATGTCAAGTCATCTATCATTCTAATACTTACATTTCTCTGTCAATACAAATAGTGTCTCTTTCCAGTCCCCTCACCTGATTCTTTTGCCTTCCAACTTCTACCTCGTGTTTCTAACAATTGATAAAACCTATTCCATGTTAAATAGTATTCTGTATCTCCTTTATCATTTATTTTTAGCACTAGTCTGTCCATTTCCGCACAGTCAAGTATCTTCCTTATCATCTTGTCCTCTGATGGGGTGCTTTCATTCTTCCACCGCTACGCATATACAATTCTTGCTGTGGTCAAAACATGTAATATTAAATATATTGTCCCTGCTTATCATTTCTGTTTCAGCCATTTGAGACTTACTCCTTTATCAAGAAGTAAGCACAGGGAGAATCCCTACCATAGCTTGCCTGAGGCTGAAAGCCCTTTGGCCTGGAAACTGGTAGGGATGATTACAGGCTGGTATTCCTAACAATCCCTTCAAACAGATAGAGGCCTGGACCACATATAATCCCTGTTGTAAAGTTCCTTGAATTTGTCAACTAAAGGAATTGTGCCACATCTCAAAATTGTTCAAGGGTATTGAAGGAATTCTTGATTTTTTTAAACAAGAAAAATAATTTTTATGATATCAAAATATACTAAAATATAGGTGGTGGAATGTAGTCCAGAATCACAGGAGGGAGAGGCTCTTTCCTAGGCAACAGAAAAAATATTGGACCTTGAAAACTTTTATGTATAGAAAAAGGCAATGGTGATCCCCTCCCCCTAGACATTCACAGGGTATATCTAATAGCTCCACAGTTAAGTACTTTAGTCTGGCAAGATTTCTGTCTATAGGCAAACGACAATAAACTACTCAGAAGTATCTCCAGTTGTCATTCTTGGATCTGACAATATAACACTAATTGGAGCTGGAATCTAGCAATATGTGGGTTTCTTGCTATTTATCTGGCAGTCCCATTAACTAGTCTTCCAAGTTACTTCCCTCCATCATTTCTATACTCTGGTTTAAAGCCACCTCTTCAGAAGAATGGCTTTTAAACTGTCAAATAATTAGCTCCCTTGGAGCTTGCCAGAATTCACTCAGAATATATCAGCAAAGCTAGATGCATAGAAGTTTTTTCGTTACTCAAATTAAGGGGCATCTTTTTGTCGGCAGATATTGCATTGTGTGCCTTTATTTTCACCAGCTATCAGCAGATGGGTATCTTTTGGTCATGGAAGAAAACTGTACTTTCAACACTATGTGTTATATTGCATTGTACTGAAGGATTTCTAAATTAAGAAATGTCAATTCAGAATGTCTTTGGCTTGTTACAAACTGGACCACAGGAACTCTCAAAAGCTATATCATTAGGCTAGAATTTCCTCTCTATTGACCTGCCAGAAACCACACTGAATTCAATTTGGGGCTTGCTTCTCGTTAGGCATGTTATATAAGATTTTACTAGAAATTGCATTTTTATCTTGCAGAGTAAAATATTCACAATTATATTTATTAATTATGTTTCTATGACCTGAATCACAGGAGACTGTAGATAGCAAACAGATACTAATATTTAACTTGATTAAAGCACTTTTATTGTAAATCTCCTTTATTGTATATTATTGTATCTTTGCTATTGCATTGGCTATGGAGGCTGCTTTGATAGACCATTCAGAGTTCATTGATAAATGTTTCAATATAGTAAATCAAACCCCAGTAATAACAAATAGTACAAAATGTTAGTTTAATATGTTAGAGCTAATATTAATATTAGAGCCAGGTTTTTACCTGCTTCTGGAAAGTCATGGAAGTGGGGACCATTCTCATCTAGAGGGTAAGATAATACACAATGGGTGATCCTTCAGCCAGCTTCCTTGGCCGGTTGGCCCTGAGGCAGTTTGGATGGGGCTTTCTTTTTGGGAGAAACAATCCAAGGGAATCCATTGGATCACACATAACCAGCAAAGGAAGCAACCTTTCAGCTGGCTCAAAGCCAAGGTAAATTTTAAAAGGGAAGATGTTTCCCCTTCTTTGTCCAGCAAAACTTTAGCTGGCTGTCAACCCTCCCCCTCCCCGCCCGAGGAAATCAAGGAAAGCCTACCTTCCTTTCCAAAAAGTAGTGAATTTCTTTCTCTCCCTGTGTGGATAGCACATGGGAGGAGCTGGTGAGCCAGAAGGAACCTTCCCGAGGGCCAGAGGTAGTCCATGGGTCATAGTTTGGAGACCCCTAATCTAACAGTTGACAGAATTGGTTTTGCTACTTTGGTAAGATCAATTCAGTGTGAAAGGGCACTTTGGATAAATACAAGCTACAGATGCTTATACAAGAAGTCATTTTCGTGAATTTATATAGAATTTATTTATATAGAAGTCTGCATTCTGTTTCTACAATTGTTCCTGCCTTATTTCCACTTTTCTCTGTTGCAATAGCTGAGATTGCTAGCTGTGATTACATAGACTCTTTCCACCTTATCACAACGATTTGCAGTCTAATAGTGGCTCATTCTGTGGTCAGGAAGATAGACTTTTTTAAAATCCATTTTTGTCTTAGATTCTATTTGAACTTATACAATGAATAGTTTTAAAGAGAAAATAGGGGAAATTTCTGATACAGTATTTTATTTGATATATTTAGGGATATGCAAGGTTTTGGTAAGACATGTGCTGAAACACTATTAAATGGAGCAATGCAGTACAATACATATTTGGAAATATTCAAATAGCTATGAAAAAATTGGTTGAATATTATTCATTGTTAAGTTTATGTACTTAGTATGTGAGAGAGCCAGTGTGATATAGTAGTTAAGTCGCTGAATTAGGAGTAGAGAGGTCAGGTTCTAGTCTTTTTTAGGTATAGAAGCCAGCTGTGTGGCCTTGGCCAGACATTCCCTCTCAGCCCTAATCCATGTCAGGCTCTGTGACAAACTAGCTAATAAACAAAACCCATCATTGCATTAATATTGATGGCTTTGCTGTAGAAGTTAGACAAGAACAAGAACAATGCAAGAATAGGTGGAGGACCCAAACATGCAGGAGAAATGTAAGAAGGTCAACAGCATTGTACTCAGCATGTTTCATTATGACATAATCATGGATGTTTGGTCATTCCGCACCTCTTCTTCCCCATCCCAGTCCTGATGCCTACTTGAAAGCCTTGTTTTGTTGTTTTTATCACAAAGAATGTGATTTTAAACATCCAAAAGAGAAGGTTTTGTGCTTTCAACTACAATCTCTCTCTAAACCACAGCTAGCATGACAATATTAATTATGAGTATTCCCTGAGTTGCTTGCTCAGTGACCATTCAAAGTTACAACGGCTCTGAATGTGGGGGATTTATGACTGGCCTATGTAGTTGTAACTGTTGTGACATCCCTGTGGCAATGTGATTGTTCAGTGCCTGGCTCACAATTATGTTGCAGCAAGCTGCAGTCAGATGATTCCCTGCCAGCTTCCCACAAGCAAAGTCAGTGGGGAAGCTGGCTGGAAGTCACTCCCACTCCTGCTGCTCTTTTGCCCACCTGCACTCCATAGCACCTACACTGTGATACTTGTCTGTGCTTTAGCTCCTGCCCATGGCATCTCCCACAACATCCTGTGGCCAGCTTACCTGGGACTCTTACATCTTCCCACTTAGAAACCTACTTAGTCCTGAGGTTACAATGGCAACTGGGACTGCAGGACTGTTGTTCCTAATTGATACGGGCATATAACATATTGATTTATGCCCATTTAGACAGAATTACTGGTCCCAATGCCATTATTACCTTTAGTTTGGGAGTTGTGGTACAAAACACTTGGGACTGGAGCACAATTTTGTTTGTCTAGTCTTTTGTATAGAATCATTAAGATCCATCTTGGATCATAAAAGGACATATGGATTGTTCATATTCTTGCTGACATACATAATAAAATTTAAGGTCTAATAACCTTTGAAGTAATTCTTTCTCTTTAATACTAATTCCTCAAACTGCTGCTCACACTAATAGCTTCAGGCTAAATACTAATGAAAGTTTCCAATTACTGATATAATAGGAAAACAAGGGGCAGTTGTAAAAAGTGTTATGTCTTAAAATAAACAGAGTAGCAACACATGCAAATCAGTCTGCAGACTACATCCTGTAATGAATGTTTAGTATTTGTTAAGATTCACCAGGTTCAATTTTGGAACACTGACAAGGTAAATACTTTCTATAATCTCCTGTAACTTCAGTTTGAATGATCAGATGCTTGTTCAGTAAACCATGAGAGAATAGCTTCATGCACCCACTTCTTGCCCTTTTACCATTGTTAAATATAGTTTGGTAACTAGTAATTACAAGGAACTATACTTAATATTTTCAAAGTAAGCCAGTGTTAAAGTTAGCTACTAAATCCTAGCCATATTAGGGTGCCATTATACAATATTTATTTCTTATTTTATTGATTGATTGATTGATTTGATTTTGTCAATCACTTACAAGATAATAGGTATAAGTATAAACATGAAGAATACAGGAAATAGGTACGAATAAATGGGGACAACAGGACAGAGACGGTAGGCACGATTGTGCACTTATGCACGTCCCTTACAGACATCTTAGGAATGGGGTGAGGTCAATAGTGGGATGAGGTCAATATCCTTGGTTTCGATATAAGAAGTTACAGCAAAATATAATTTATAATGTCTCTTTTTTGTTTTCATTTAATTTACAAAAAACACTGCCAAAAAGTTTGGACCAATGTGGATATTGGCAATTTTTGGATATTCTCAGCAAATGGGAATGATTTATCAGTTCACTAAATGACTATCATGGAATCATTTATGAAGAAAAAAAATCTTACATTCTCACCTTAGTTTATCTTTTTTGTAATATATACTTCCAAATAAGCAATGGTTTTCAGCCACATACCATTTTTAGTTTCTAAGGGTATGCCTCAGACATAGGTGTTCCTTTGGGATCCTGTAAGAGTCGTTGGGTTTCAGCTTTCCTTGTTTTCTCCAGTGGAGCAGAGCCTGTGATTGCCAGAATTATTCCTTGCAGTGCATGGTGGGAAATTCTGGCTCTTCCATCACTGCAGAAAATATGGTCTCCTTCATGAAGAAGAAGATAGCAAGTTGGTGGACTTTAAGAGGGACATCAAACCCACACTTTACATTATCCAATTAGCCCAGAAAAATGGGAGATAGACAAGGGTGGGATTCTATCAGTTCGCACCTATTCACTAGAACCGTTGTTAACATTCTAAGCAGTTCGGAGAACCGGTTGTTAGAAGAAATTACTGGCCTAATCCTGTAAGGAAGGCAGGAAGGAAACATTCTGGTGTTGCTTACAGAAACTGCCTCTACATTAACACTTATTACATTCTTTGCAGGACTAGACTTCCTTTTCTCTGGAACTTCTCTGGAGTTTTTTTCCTTTCCTTTGCTGGTACTTTGCTTGTGTGGAGTGACCATTTAAAGTTACAATGGCACTGAAAAAAGTGACTTATGACCATTTTTCACACTTATGACTGTTGCAGCATCCCCACAGTCATGAGAGGCCAGGCGAGGAGATGTGTGCCTCGATGTGAATGATATTGAGTTGGCCACACCCAGCCAATAACATGACCACCAAGCCATGTCCACCCAGTCACATGACCACCAAGCCACACCCACCACCTAAACCATGCCGACAGAACCGATTGTTACAAATTTTGAAACCCACCTCTGGAGATAGACCATACCTTGTCTAGAGCAGGGGTCTCCAACCTTAGCAACTATAAGATTTGTGGACTTCAACTCCCAGAATTCCTCAGCCAGCAAAAGTTGCCAAGGTTGGAGACCCCTGGTCCAGAGAATAAGAACCAACCATAAAGGATTCCATTAAATTACTCCATCCTTTTGTCCTATTCTGGTTTATTCTGTATTTTTCTCTTTCCATTTAATTACTTGAGAAAATGACTTTACAATATGTTTCACTTGCTTCTCTGTAGCTTCATGCACTGGTCTCTTTCTTTTTCTTCTCTTTTTTTTTACTGTCTCTTTGGATCACCCCAAATATCTCAAGCAGTACAAGAGACTGAGCAAGAAGATGTTAAGGTGGCAGCAGATCCACAGGCTCCGAAGTCAACTAAAAAACCCAAAGCAGCCACAGGAGGCTGTCAAACAAGCAGCACCAGGAAGGAGAAGAAAGGAAAACAAAAGGGTAAGCTGCATGCTGGTCATGACTGAATAAGAACAAGACACATCATTTAAAAGGGGAACAGTACAGGTAATCCTTGACTTGCAACAGTTCATTTAGTGACTGTTCAAAGTTACAACAGCACTGAAAAAAAGTGACTTATTACCATTTTTCACACTTACGACTGTTGCAACATCCCCAGGGTCACATGATCAAAACTAAGACACTTGTCAACTGATTGATCTTTATGACCTTTGCTGTGTCCCAAGATCATGTGATCACCTTTTGCAACCTTCTGAGAAGCAAAATCAATAGGGAAGCCAGATTCACTTAACAACCATGTTACTAACTGAACAACTGCAGTGATTCACTTAACAACAGGGGTGGGATTCTACCTGGCCGGACTGTTTCTATAGAACAGGTTGTTATGATTCCGTGCAGTATGGAGAACCGGTAAATCATACCACTGGCTGGCTCCTCCCCTCCCCACCCTCTCCTTACCTGACGTACACACCATCAAACTTGCCTGCATTTAGTAAGTTGCTATTTTTCCTCCCCCCCCGCCCCCGACCATCAGCTGTGCTGGGAGATTTAGATTAGCTAGAAAGCAGGAAATCGTTGAATTTCTTGCTTTCTGGCTAATCTAAAAGCAGAGCTGAACCTTTCTTAGGGCTGAAGCTTCTACTTTTCAGTGCAGACTCAGGTAGAAGATTGCAGAAAGATAGATATCTGGGTGAATCTGTGATTCTGTGAGCAATTCAATCTGCCTGCCTACTTTGCCTCATTTTGGGTAAAAGTTGTTCTTTTTTTTAATAAAAAATTCAATATTTACATACATAGTGTGTTGTGAGTTAATTTTGTGAGTTTGCTTACAAGCAAATTTTATGTGACAGACTCAGGTAGCAGATTGCAGAAAGATAGATCTCTGAGTGAATCTGTGATTCTGCAAGCAACTCAATCTGCCTGCCTGCTTTGCCTGATTTTGGGTAAAAGTTGCTCTTTTTTTAAATAAAAAATTCAATATTTACATAAATGTTTATAATATTTACATACAAGCCATGCCCAGCCAGTCACATGACCACCAAGCCACACCCACAAATTAGGCCATGCCCACAGAACCAGTTGTTAAGAAATTTGAATCCCACCTCACTTAACAACTGTGGCAAGAAAGGTTGTAAAATGGGGCAAAACTCACTCAACAAATGTCTCACTTAGCAACAGAAATATTGGGCTCCATTGTGGTTGTACGTCAAGGACTACCTGTATTTAATGTGGCTGATTTGTTTAAGCTACACATCCTTCAAGAGCATTTAGTAGATGGCGTTTATGTTATCCACTGAAGTCATCTGTGCTTTGATTGCTGATGATGTCTATCTCCTTTTGCATGTCTTCAAACAAATTGCAAGATTTTGGGAACATGAAACATAACACTCTAATAATGATAAAAAGGTCACAATAATGCAGATAACAAACTTCTCCACCTTCCTAAAGTTAGCTTAACCCCTGTTCCCTAAATCTAAATGAGGAAAATTTGTAACCTTTTGAACGGATGCTCATACTAGTTTCCACTAAGTTTCCTAAAATGAATAATCATGTGTAGGGCTTGCTGAACCCAACCCACACTTCTGCCAAATTATTCTTTTTGCAAAAGGATGTTCAAAGTATGTTGCACCAGGCAGTGGTGGTAATAACGATGGTCAAAGTAGTTGCACTTATGTATGTGAGATGGTCCAATTTCTCTTGCAGAAGCCTTTAAATTGCATATATGCTCATAACAACTGTTTATATAGACATCCGCCCCCAAAGTGCTTCTTCATAAGTTCTCTGTATTCACACAATGTACATACAATACTTGTGGGTGAGAAGCCTTTACTTGCGCAGGAGGCTTTTACTGTTTTTAGCAACAGAAATTGAATACTTCTCAGCCATCAAGATAACTGCTATATTCCTGTCTCCTGATTCAATATTTATCAGCTTTGTTTTAACTAGCATTTTGGTTCTTGTTTCATTTTGTATCAATCCTGTTTGAACTAAGGGGGGAAAGAGCAAGGTTCAGTACAGTATTAGGTTTATACATATGTCTCTTGTTGCATATGTTAAGCCCTATAAAGCCCTTTGCAAATGACACATGGTTGTTTTTTTAAAAAATAGTATGTTTTCATGCTGGATATTTTTCTTCCATCCTCTGTTTAGCTATGAGAACTGCTTTGGATTTGGACATAATATCTCAAGAAGCTTGCAAGCTATTTTGCATATTTATTCATAAGGGAGTAAACCAAGATTCTACTGTATTTGTTGTATAACTATGAAAATCAGCAAAGGGTCTCTTTTCTGAAAATAGTAGGATACTAAGATAGGTTGTATTAACAGAATGGTTGATTTCAGAAGATACTGTTTCCCAATTATCATTCCCAGGGCTATCTCACTTATGGTCTAAAACACATTTGTGACTAAATTGATGAAGATTGTGTAGGATATGTTCTTGCTTGGATTTAGATATCTAGATTGATGGGATCATTCTAATATATATATGAGAATTTAAATTGCAGCTGAAATATTAAGTCTCACAAAATTTCATCGCTTAATATGTAGTCTTGCCTAGGTTTCCATAATCTCAGCTAGATCAGCCCTAGTTTCTAAGGACCAAATTAGTTGAAATATGTCTAATGAAATATGTCTTGGCATAATTGTTTTTACTTTAACAGATTGTACACAGAGGTCTTCAAGCTGCTTCAGAATCATGGTGTATGTGTGCGTGTTAATTATTTCTTTTTCTTTTTTAACAATAATTTTATAAGAGATTACAATTGAAAAAATACAAACTAACAAAAAATAAATAAAAGAAAAATAGAAAATGCAGAAAATGAATAGAAAGAAAAATAGAAAAGAAATTAAAAAGAGACGTATACAGAAGTAACTTCCCCTTTCATCACAAGTATAAACAATTTTAGTAATTTATCATGTTCTCGTAAAATACAACAAATGATCTCTTCTTCTCATATTTCAAATTGTAACCATAAATAAAATCTAAAACCTCATCATTAATTCCTGAACAGCAAAAGTCTATTAAAGGTTACCAGAGATAGCTCCACATCTATTTTAACCATGATCAAATAGTGAAAGTTTATATTCCTTCCTTCAATAATCCTGGTTTTTAATCCTTCCAAATAATGTCCTAGAATTTGATATGGCTTCATATTTTTCTTTGTACCTTCTCAGAAAATCCTTTCAAATTTTAACAGGTCTCTTTAGTAATTCCAGCATAGAATGATCATCCAAATCACTATTCTGGCTTGTTATTTGTACACCCCTTTTAATAATTAAAACATCAAATGATTTCATTTGTCTGTCCAGTGTATCATCTTTTTCCTTATCATTGTATTTTGTCACTTTTAAATCCATATTCACATCCATTTCAGTTTTATCTGGCAGAGTTTGTTCCCTTTCTGTAATGTCATTTATACAATGAGTCCACTGTTCACACATATCCTTCAAAATTTCCAATGTTAAAGTATTTTGTTCCGTTCTGTGTTGAGTCAACTTTACCAATAGAGAGAAGTGTCAACTTTAAGTATTCTTCTCCTCTAATTGTAATCTTTAGTTTCATCTAGTTCCCTCTAGTGTTCAACCTTCAAAGTGCCATCCTCTCATTTTCCCCCCTAAAGAATTCTAATAAGAGTAATTTTCCAAAGGATGGATTCTTATAATTAATTATTTCAAATCCAAACCCATCTGGATCTGTTGTTCATTTTTAATTTTCCAAAATCAACATTTTAAACAACCTTTTGCTGTTTATTCCTAAAAGTAAAGTTTTTTTTCAAAGCCTTAAATCATATTTAAAACTTTTTCTGCTAAGAAGAAGACTCACACAGCGAATGCAATAAAAATTTACCATTTCAAAAGTTCTTAATATTTGAAAAGCAGTAAAAAAGTAATTCCAAAAGGGATTAAGAAACAAGGCTTGGTTGAGCTTTATGAATACATATAGGCTACATTACATCTGTGAGCTTAGCTGGAGTCCTCCGACTTCCAGCTGTTTGATTCCTAAGCTGACTGCAAAAAGTTCCAATAGGCTGTTTATGAGAAGCAGCTGTCTAGAGTACATGTGAGCAATCTTATGATCTCTCCTTTCTCTGGAGAGATCCAGTATCCGGCCATCAATCTCATTATAAAGGCTGTCCCCATTCTTTCATATAGTGCTCCATGTCCTCACCAGAAGTCTGTGTATTAAATTCTTTGGACATACTACTTTCCATATTGGAGTTAATCCATTCTCATACTTCTGCTATTGTAAATAATCTGTGCTGAGAAGAATACAATTTTTTTTCAGGGATGATGGAATAGGGGTGACTGTGATAAAACTCACATTATGATTTTGATTCTGTTGTACAAATGCAAACCATGTGACAAATATCACCCCTGGATTTGGCAAGATTCTCACATTACTGCTATGTTATCTGTGCTAACTCAACTCATCCTTTGATTTATTATTTTGGACAAGAAGTTGCTGAATGTACAAATCTCACTTGAATGTATTTGTTTCTGAAGATGCCTGCAGATTTGCAAAATGCTACCTTCTGTGGTGTGTCCTAAAATAGGAATATAGGTAACATACCTTCTTATCCAAAGTGTTCTGATTCATTTTTAAGTTATGCAGAGAAATAACATTATACAATGCTTGGCTAACAAACATTCATTTGATTTCTGACTTTGTAAAGGCTATTCATTTTAGCTGAGTGCTGGTGTATTTTCTAATTCTATATTCAATAGACTGTACAAAATGTTCATTCAATGATTTTCTGAATCTCATTCATGAAAGACCCTCTTATAAATTTATTGAGACAGAGCCAAATACTGCAGGTGTTCTTCTACAATGCAACTTTTTCTTTTACTGTAGTTACAGATCTGGCCAAAGATGCCTATAGACTATTAAATTTAAAACCAGCCAATTTTTCTTTTTCAAACAACGAGTTATGTATCTGCCCTTATTAGAAATTAATAGGATATTTAATTTTCAAATAGTGTATTCAAAAGCTAATTTTAGATATCTGCATTAAAAAGGACAGAATTCTGCTTAAAAATGAAGCAAAATTGGGTGAAAAGCCTGAAATGAAGAGCTGTTAATAATAACTTAGTTTAAATGTATGTTTATATCATACTAATGTATCAATATATAATAATGTAAAACAGTAATATACAGCACCATATATCATAGCGCCTAACATTTTGGGCTTGAAATCAGGAGCGAGTTCTAGGCCTATCTTAGGCATGAAAGCTGCCTGGGTGACTTTGGGCCAGTCAATCTCTCTCAGCCCATCACCCACAGCATTTTGGGAAAAATAGGAGGAGGAAGCAGTATTAGGTATGTATGCCATCTTGAGTTACCCAAAAATAAAGGAGGGATGAAATTCAAATAACTATGTAAATAGCTAATATTTATATTTCTGAAATATGGTAAGATTAAGTATGGCACTCATTGAAGTGCATTTGCTGGTAGGACAGATCCATAGATGTTCCCTGACCCCTCCAAATCTGCCAGAGCTTTGTGGACAATCCATGTTCAATGGAAAGGAAAGGGTATTAAAGAGAAAGAAAAAAAAGGGAAAGTGGATGTTGAAGGGTGCAGCTTCAGCAGTAACACAGAAATAATATGTTTTCTAATTGTCCCCTATATTTGAACTTGGAGAGTCTGGGCAGGCAGTGGAATATGATAGCTATAGGTTGAAGGAATGATTTTTTTTTTTGCTGAGATTCCACCATTGGTGGTGGCGGCGATGGGATTAAATACAGGTAGTCTTTGACTTATAACCTTTCATTTAGTGACTGTTCAAAATTACAATGGCATTGAAAAAGTGACTTATGACCATTTTTCATCCTTACCTTGCAGCATCCCTATGGTCCTGTGATCAAAATTCAATTACATGATCAAAGTTCAATTGCTTCATATTTATGACCATTGCAGTGTCCTGAGGTTATGTGATCAATCACCTTTTGTGACCTCCTGACAAGCAAAGTCAGTAGGAAAGCCAGATTCATTTAACAACTGTGTTACTAACTTGATAACTGGAATGATTCACTAAATGACTATGGCAAGTAAGGTGCAAAACGGGCAAAACTCACTTAACCAATGTCTTGCTTAGCAATAAAAATTTTGGGCTCAATTGTGGTCATAAGTCATAAATGTTTCAAATCCTCAGAAAATAGGTACTTCAGGCAAAGACATGATGTGTGTAGAGCACTGTCTTATGCACATGGGTTGATACTTGTGCCTGTGATCCACATGCAAAGAATTTCCTGCTGAAAATAATTTATATCAGAATAATTATTTGCTAAGTAGGTCCTACAGTCTGGAAGTTTTCTTCCAAATATAAAGTATTATTTTTAAAAAGCTGAGGAGAAAAGTTGCAAACAGTTTATGCTACACAGCAAATAGTCAAAATAAGCCTTAAAATGTGGGAATGAGTATCAGGAATAGCTCGGAGATCTGTAGGCATTGACTTGCAATCTCAGGCTAATCCTATCTATTGTAGAAACCTATTTTATTAGGTTGTATAATGAATGTAGTTCCTTGGTATTTGACTCCAACTCTTAACATTTGAGAATTTCCTGCATCTTAGTAGTGCTTTTTCATTCAAACTACTGTATAAAAATAAACCAGGTACATGATAGCAATGTTCCATTATCTGAGGGGCTTCCACAAAGAAGAGGGGGTTAGCCTATTCTCCAAAGCACCTGAGGGCAGGAATGGAAACTAATCAAGGAGACAACCAACCTAGCTAGGACTAAGGAGAAGTTAGAACAATTAATCAGTGGAATTACTTGCCTTCAAAAGTTGTGGGTGTAGCAACACTGGAGGTTTTTATGAAGAGACTGGACAGCTGTTGTCTGGAATGGTATAAGGCTTCCCATCTGAACAGGGAGTTGGATTAGAAGACCTGCAAAGTCCTTCTGACTCTGTTCTGCTCTGTTTTGTTAAGTTACAATAAATTCATGCATTATCAGATGCAGATTTTGGCAGAATGCTATGGAAATTCAGTAGATGATACAACAGAAAATGCCTCCTCCTTGCACAATCCTCAGTTATCTAAAAGCATGTTCTCATAGAAATCATGTCATTTGAAAATACTATGCTCCTATTGGCTGTCTACATTTTTAAAATATGAGTCACCTGAAAATGAAGCGATATGAATTAGATCAAAGACTTGCTAATGAAGTGCCTTTCTTGTAAGCTGTACACAAAAGTAAATTTTATTTAAAAAAGAGAGATAAGGCGTCTTTTTTAACTGCTGTTTTCTGATCATTCTTATTTTAAAGCAATCCAACTTTTCCTTCAAGAGTTACAGAGCCAGCTTTCAGTGGGGCTGGAGGTTTTTTCAGTCATGCTTTAGAATTCTAATGTGCAGATGTCACCATGGTGGAGACACTAGGCTTTTGAGTATATTAAATATTCCAAGGAAAAGAGCAGCAGCCGGCTCTACATCCGCTGAAACTAGTTTGTTTATTCTGCAGTTATGTATGCAGTAGGGCTGAACCAAAACTGCTTACACAAGTTCACTTTTGTTTTAATTGAAAGCAGATCCTAAACTAAAGAAATGCAAGTGCGTGTGTGTGGTAGAATTTCATAATGCAGTTTTAATAACAAATTCATTTTACAGTATTTATTCTGTTTCTAACAATAGTATAGCACCTCCATTAACCTATTTTGGTGTTTTAAGAGTACTGCTTTTTTCGGAACTTTTCTTTTTCTTGCAGCTTAACATTTATGAAACTGAATTGTTGGTCGGTTCTGCTCTTCATATCGCTTAGAGCCCTGGCCCTGTTTTTCAAATTGTGGTACTGTAGATAGGACCTTGGAAACACAGATTCAAGTCCACTCTCATATGGAAGCTCTGAGATGATTTTAGGCAAAACAATCTTTTTTAAATCCAGTTTAGCTTGCACAGCAGTTATGAGGAAAAAATTTAAAAAATAGAGAGAGTGCTATATACACTACATTCCTGAAGGAAAAGTAGATTAAAAATTTTAACTAACAAATAATTCTGAAACTTCTAAATAAATCAAATTGGGCTGGATCTGTGCTGTCATCTAGTGCTTATCTGGGTAGTTGCCACATTATAAAAGAACCTTGTTTGCTTCTGTTTGTCCAGTAGGCATATGCTATCTTTTATAGATATAGCCTTTCAAAAAAACCAAACACCTCTAATCTACTTTTTATTTCTGTTTTGATCCAAAAATATACACTTATTTTCTTATTTCTGGCGTTGCTTGTAACCCTCTCTCAATTTATTTTGCTCAATTTTATCATTTTGTTAATAACATTTTCTGCTTATTTCTTGTTACAATACCTTCAATGACTCTTATTTCCTGTCAAATTGAATTTATATTACTCTTAATGACTTGTGCTTACATATGTTAAAAATGTGGGATGGACTTTCAATGTTGTAGTTGTGGCAATTGTAGCATCTGTTATTGTGGTCATGTTATGATGATTTTGGTACAATTACAACGGTTACAGTGTCCCACAGTATTTCAGATTTTGTCATTAACTTCCAGAAAAGCAACCTCGTGAAAACTTTGTAAAAGCATTCTAGCTTTGTGAGAATTTAATTTGTAGGTATTGATACCAATTAATGGCAGATGCCAGTTAATTGTTGAATAAATCTAAAAGAGTGTATACATAATCTGGCACTTTAAATTTTTATTGTACAATTCATGTGAGGATGAATTTAGTGCCCTAGTCAAAAAAAGTAAGGTAGATAAGCAAATTAAAATTAGGGAATTAGATAATATTTATCCATCTTCAGTACATTTTAGCAGGAAAAAATGTTAACATATTAAAATTAAAAAACCACGATCAATTATACATTAGGGTTTGCAATTTCTCTTTCATTAGAATAAGAAGTGTATAATTTGTTTTACAAAAGATTCAAAATATTTTATTAATTACTTCAAAATATACTTCCCTCTTTCCAAATTATAAATATATATATGGACAGCAATAATGTTATTGTTTATACTTTCAATCAGTTCACTAATCAAACTTAACCTGAGTGGATTACAGATTTCCTTTAAAAGCTATTTTCAAATATAATTGAAGAAAGATTTGACTTCTTAGATAACCTGTTGTTAAAAAATATGTATATACTTTATATGACATTGGTGCAATTCTTGGTTGGTAGGCATTGATGGTCCAGCTGCTTTTCAAGATGAAGTACAGATAGCAGGGAGCCAGGTTCAAATTCTTACTGTTGGAGAATCTTGCCATGATGAGGATGATGGAGAGGTGTTAGCTACCAGTCAACAAGGCAAACAAGACCTTAGAGTAACAATGCAGAAAAAAGGTAAGAACTCAATGAACTATTGAAATATTTTTGGCTTTTTCATTGTGGTGTTTTTAGGATGAGGGAAGAGCAAAAGTAGACAATGCTTTTTTATGTCATCATCATCATTATCAACACACACACACACACACACACACACACTTGCAGAATTGGGCCAGTATGCATCCTTAGAGAATTGTCAGATTGTTCTGACCCAGGCTTCGTAAACTGTAATTATTCACAAACTTGTTTTAAAAGCAAAACCTATTTTATTGCAACATTGGGAATTGTTTTCATTTCCAGCTGGAATTAATCTTAAACAGTCCCCCAAGATAAGCATACACCTTTCAGTTCTGTGGAGTGCTGCCAAAACAGAAGTATCCAATTAACTATAAAAGAAACCAACCAAAGTACAAGAAAAAAACCAACCAAAGTACACAGAGTTTCAAGGATGACTTGGAACCGATCAAACTACTTTGCTTCCTGCAAAGGTTTCATCATCTAGGCCTGACTTTTATCCCTTATGGGAGGGGCAATCACCTCCCAGCCTTACTCCTGAGTCACCCCTTTTGTTTCAGTTGCTCTCGCCTTCTAGCAGCTCTGCGCACACACACACTGGGAACAGGCATCCCTGGGTCCTCTGCTTCTCTGCTGCCAGACTCCAAAGGCAGCACCCCACTCCCAGATGGTCCTGGCCCCATCCCTGCATCGGACACAGGACCCTTATCCAAGTCCCCTCCAGACTGTCTGTCTGGTCCCCTTTCTTCCCCACTGTCCAATTCCACTGCCGTCTGCACCAGCTGCCGGCGAACCACAACACAGATAACAAAAAAGATTGGAATTCATATACTTTGTGGGTAGGTGTTACTTAGGGCCAGTAAATTATGCAATGTACAAAGCTAAAGGTTCATTATACACTTACCTGTCCCTCCATACAAAAAAAATGCTAATGGTTTGTATTGTATTCTATGATGATCAAATGCATCAAATAGGAAAACTTAGTTAGAAGCCAGGGATATGCTACTAGCAGTAAGCAAAATTCATAAAGTACAGCAGTTAGTCATGCTTGGCAGTCAATTAGCTCCTCTCCAAATGATATTTGAAATATGTCTGATTCCTGCAATGCCAGTGCCTCTCCACATACCATCCAATAAGCAACAAAAGGAAATTAGAAAAATATCCGGCAGATATTTTGTATGACCTACAGTTGTTTGGTCCTGGATTGAATTTATCTGCTTAAAATGTTTGCTGGTAACACCAGAGTTTGCCATTAACTAATCTATGTTATTTCTCTATGAAGTTCTAGGAACTCTTGTTGTAATTTGGTAGATAAATGCACCAAATGTTTCATTTAATGTTCTTCCCAAAACATATCACTAGCAGCATTAATTATTAGGAAATATTCTGTTTTTTAGATTTTATTTCTTTCTCCATGAATCAAGTTGAAAGAACAAATAACATTTTGTTACATTTTACCAAAGTTCCATTTCTTAAATACTGTCAATGCTGTTAATATTATTGTAAGAATATGAATTTGAGCAGAAATTACCATGTTTCTCCAACAATATGGCCTCCATAAGAAGACCCAGCATGTTTTCTAGGCATAAAATGAAATTAAGCCCCTCCCCCGACATTTAGGCCTATTTTAAAACATGCAAAATTGGGGGGGAGGGCAGGGGGAACTTGCCTTTAGGAGTGTCCCACAGGCAGCCACACCTCGCCACCAGCCACTCCTAATGGCCAATCATGGCGGAGAGCTCCCTACTCCTGCCAAGCACCTTTGCTGCAGACCCAAGACCTTCGGCGCCCTGCGCTGTTGCTTTCCCTTCTGCCCATGCCGCCGCCGCGGTTTTTTTATTCACATTTATATGCCGCCCTTCTCCAGAGACTCAGGGCAGCTTACAATCTTTGGAGCACAACCCAATGTGCTCAGCAATAGTCTTCATTCTATTGTATATGCCTGCTTATTACTAGGGCTTTTGCCCCCCCGAAGCAGCATTTTTACAAAGTCAGCCGCCGTTTGGAGCAGCAGCGGCACTCCAAATGCGGAAGCAGCAGCTCCAAACGTGGAAGTGGCAGCTCCAAACATGGCGCAGTGCTCCAAACGGCGGCGCTCCACGGAGACGGCATTGGTTGCGCTGGTGGATGATCTCTGGAGGGCTTGGGATGGGGTTATTCCTCTATCCTGGTCCTATTAGATCTCTCAACAGCTTTCGATACCATCGACCATAGTATCTTACTGCGACGCCTTGAGGGGTTGGGAGTGGGAGGCACTGTCTTACGGTTGTTCTCCTACTACCTCTCGGGTCACTCACAGTTAGTGTTGGCAGGAGGATGGAGATCGACCCCGAGGCCCCTCCCTTGTGGGGTGCCCCAGGGGTCGGTGCTGTCTCCCCTCCTGTTCAACATCTATATGAAACCGCTGGATGAGATCATCTGTAGTTTTGGGGTGAGGTATCATCAGTATGCTGATGATACCCAGCTTTTTATCTCCATCCCAAACCAACCCAGTGATGCCCTCGACGTGATGTCCCAATGCCTGGAAGTGGTATGGATCTGGATGGCTTCGACTCAACCCAGCCAAGACTGAGTGGCTGTACGTACCGGCATCTCGGATTGATAAGGATGTTCCTTCTTTGGTTATGGGGGGAGAGGTGTTACCCCCCATCGAAAGGACGCGCAACTTAGGCGTCCTCCTGGATGCATGGCTCGGTTTGGAAGATCATGTAGGAGCTGTGGCCAGGGGCATTTGCCCAGGTTTGCATGGTGTACCAGTTGCGCCCCTATCTGGACTGAGATGCCTTATGTATGGTTACTCATGCGCTCGTTACCTCCCGTATGGACTACTGCAACGTTCTCTTCATGGGGCTGCCCTTGAGGACCACTCGGAGGCTTCAACTGGTACAGAATGCAGCCACGTGGGTTGTGATGGGAGGATCCCGATACTCCCATATTACACCCCTCCTGCGTGAGCTGCATTGGTTGCTGGTTGCCCTCCGGGTGAGATTCAAGGTGCTGGTAATCACCTATAAAGCCTTACATGGCTTAGGGCCAGGGTATTTGCGGGAGCACCTACTGCCAGCAACAACTGCCCATCGCTCCGTGCACTCCCACAGACAGGGCTTCCTCAGGGTGCCGTTGGCCAGACAGTGTCAACTGGTGACCCCTAGGGGGAGAGCCTTCTCTGTGGGTGCACGCGCCCTTTGGAATCAGCTGCCCTTGGAGCTTTGGATGGCTCCTGACCTTTGATCCTTCCATCGTGACCTGAAAACATGGCTTTTTCAGCTGGCCGACCTGGACTGATGGGGAGTTCTTATTGGTGTTTGTTAGTTTTAATTAGGTTATTGGGATGTTCATTTAATACTTTTTTAAATTTTGTATTGTATGTTTTTATTGTTGTGAGCCACCCTGAGTCCTTCGGGAGATAGGGCGGCATAAAAATCCCAATAATAAATAATAAATAAATAATAAATAAAATGAGCTTTGGTGGCTCAGGCTGTTAAATGCCTGCTCTTAAGATCCAGCTGTCTACAATTACTGTAGGCTCGAATCCCACCAGGCTCAAGGTTGACTCAGCCTTCCATCCTCTCGGGGTAGGTAAATTGAGGACCCAAGATTGTTGGGGCCAATTAGCTGACCTTGTAAAAATGCTGCACTTAGTAATAAGCAGGCATATACAATGGAATGAAGGCTATTACTGAGCGCATTGGGTTGTGCTCCAAAAATTGTAAGCTGCCCTGAGTCTTCGGAGAAGGGCGGCATATAAATGTAATTAAAATAATAATAATAATAATAAACGTGCTCCAAATGGCGGTGGTGCTCCAAATGCGCTCCAAACGGCGGCGGCGCTCCAAACACAGAAGCGGCAGCTCCAAATGCGACGGCGGTGCTCCAAACGTGGAAGCAGCAGCTCCAAACACGGCGGTGGTGCTCCAAACGGCAGCGGTGCTCCAAACGTGCTCCAAATGGCGGCAGTGCTCCAAACGTGGAAGCGGCAGCTCCAAACGCGGTGGCGGCATGGGCAGAAGGGAAAGCAACAGCGGAGGGCGCCAAAGGTCTCGGGTCTGCAGCAAAGGTACTTGGCACGAGTAGGGAGCTCTCCATGCTCCACCATGATCGCCCGTTAGGAGCAGCTGGTGGCGAGGCATGGCTGCCCACGGGCACTCTAGGCGAGGATGCAAGGGGAGGAATTAAGTCACCCCCGAAAAGATGGCCTTATTTTGTGAGAAACACGGTAGTAGATCTTACAAGGTCTTAAAAGCATCTTGTTGATAGATAACTGCTACACTGCACTAATAAGAGAGCATAAATAGGTGCAATCAAAGGTATGCTTTTTCTAGCATTTTGAAATTGATTGAGATGAGAGGCTCTGATACAGTAAATAAAATGCATGTTCTGAGAGAGCAAGCAGTTTGATTATGCAGTAGTTATATGGTCTTTAAATATAATGACTATCTCTTAGGCATTTCAAGTAGCATGAATTTTGATGAAGAGGAGGATGAGGAGGATGAAGATAGCTCAAGTTCCTCACAGTTAAATAGTAATACCCGACCAGGTTCTGCAACAAGCAAGAAATCAAATAAGGTGAGCGATTGATGTGGTGGACTTAAAAATACCTCAGAGTTACCTAAAGCAGATGTTTAAAATAGTGTAGACTTATCTTGTCTGTATGGATTCTTCATAACACTTCTCCGCATCAAAAGATTTAATGTCTGTCCTGAGCTCCTTGCTAAAGTATAGGACCATTTCTTATTTTATTTACTCTTTTCGCTTTTTGAATGCAACTGTAGCACCACATCTATAGTGTGATACTCCATGGATGTGAAGATGGAACAAGAAATTGCTTCCACACACATTCTTTGCAATTTATTCTATTCTTTCATGTATACAACTCTGAATAAAGTTGTTTATAAAAGGGTAAAAATTCACAATAGAAACTGATAGCATTCTGTGAATAATTGGTGGAACTGGCACTGCCAATGAAAAATACTTTTAGAAAAAAATATAGCATATAAAATAGAAAGTTTTAGCATTGAAACTTAAAGATAGAAGAGGGTCCATGACTATCTTCTAAAGTTTAGAAAGTCAGTGTTGGAACAATTCACTGCAGTGCCCCTATCCTGCGAGACTAATATTGGTTATAGTACTGATCTGTTGCCTACCAAATTTATTCCCAACAAGATCCATGGTTTTTAATAACTAGACTGGAAAGTAGCAAAACAATGGTGAGATGGGCAGCATTTAAATGTAATAAATATATTAATTATAAATAAATATTGGTGATGAAATGTTTTACAAAATACCATATTTTATCTTATATATAAATAATCATGCATTAATCACAGTTAAGGGAGAATGTCAATGTCATTAATTTTCAAATTACCAAATTAGTTTGACTTTATTATACTGTTGATTTTTTTTTTTTACAAATATTCCTTTTCTTCAGGTTTGTTTTGAGAGTCCATTAAGCTGCTACCAGCTAAGTGGTGCTATGCTAAGTTGCAGACCAAAGACCAACTAAATCCCGTTAAATTCTTCTGAGTTGGTTGTCATCCTTAAATCTTCCAGCAAGAAGATTTTCAAAGGGTGTTCTTTGTTCCAACAAAGGTTTGAGTGAAGCATTTCCTGGAAACATCTGTCAGCGTCCCCCCCCCCCAAAAAAAGCAAAACAATGCCCCTCTCTTGATTCCAGGATCAAAGAGAAGCAGGCACTGTGCTGCTTTACTGCATAAACTCCTGTGATGTTTACAATACCTGAAGAGGCTAAATAAGAGATAATGAGTAGGCTGAAAAGCAACACAAGGTGCTTTTTCAAGGCACATTCAGTACATCTTTCCAGATCACACCCAGTTTTGTTCCACTGCATTGCATTCTCCCATGTCTTCTTATGTGTGGAAAGTGAGCTGTCCAGAATGCGTGTATCCTCTGGGTTTCTTAACGTTACCTCTATAGTACCAAATTTCCATTGAGATTTATCTGTACATTAATGGCTGTTTGTGCATTTTAAAGTGAGGCAACTTTGCTTACTTTTCTAGGAAACAGCATCAGGGCCCAGCCCTTCAACCAATAACCCTGTAATAGATGTGGATGATTTGGAGGAGTTTGCTGTGAGACCTGCTCCTCAGGGAGTTACAGTCAAATGCCGAATCACAAGAGACAAGAAGGGAATGGACCGTGGAATGTACCCTACCTATTACCTCCATCTAGAAAGGGAGGATGGAAAAAAGGTGAAAAAGCATGTTTTCTTGGCTGCCAAAAAAGTAACAGTAGAAAGCACACAGAACCTAGAACTTGCATAATTATAGGTGTTTTTAAATGGGTGGGAGAGGTTGTATCCCTATCATAAGTATTTATAATGATGGGAAAATATAGATGAAAATGCAGCATGTCGTGAAAAGCAGAAAGAATATCTGAGGAAAAATAAAACTATATGGACATGCTTTAGGCTACAATCTTCTTTGTTCTACAGGTAAGTCCCATTAAATTAAGCTGAAATTGTTTATGAGAAGATTTCACTGCAGAACTGGAATATGAACCTCCCCTGTGTCATACATTCTTCATGATTACAGTGTAAGTACTGAATTGTTTATGACACATCAGCCATTCAATTATTGAACTTCCACAACACTCAGTCTCAACCATAAGAACTTCCCTGCTGGTTTGGGCAAACTCTATCTTAGTCCAGCATTTCGCTTCTTGCAATAACCAATCAGGTGTTCCTGGAGTGTTCACATATACCTCCCCCCCAGTTGTTCTGCAGCTGATTGACAGGCTGCTCCTGACGTACAGCTAACATTGAACTTCATAAATGACAGCCCCTGAAAGTCCCGTCCTCCATGAATTCATCCAGCCTCAATGACAACTCTTTAGAAAAAGGAGATACAGTTGGAAACTCACAAACAGAAGAGCAGACAAGAATAGGGGAGTTTTCCATGGCTTTTAGCAAGGAGAGGAACAAGTTAACTTCAGATGCTGGACAGTGGAGCAGGGATGAAGAGTGAAGAGGGAGCAGTGATAATTATTTGCCAGGCAGATGCTATGCTTGTAATTTTAGCAGAAGACTACGCTAATTACCTATATGGAATGGAAGAAATGACCTCAGGAGGCTTGAACAGGAGAATGTTCAGCCATGACAAATGTAAGCCTACCCACATCTGGGTCGGAAAGTAAAATGTGTACATATAAGGTTGGGGAACCTGGCTTAGCAGCTGACATGCGAAAAGTATCTGGAAATAGTACCATTTGTACAAGAGTAAGCAGCTGCTAAGAAAGGCCGTGCAATCTTGGACAGCATTTGTAGAATCAATGCATCCAGATCATGGAAGATAGTAGTGTGGCTGAATTTTGTGCTATTTGGAATGCATTTGAAATATTGCATCCATTTCTAAGTTGGAATGAGTTCAGAGAAATGCTACTAGAATGACAAAAGGTCAGAAATCCAAGGGTGATGGTGGTAAAGGAGTTGGAAATGTTTAATTTGCAAAAATAAAGGCTAAGGAGATATAATGATACTAACAATAGCTAAAAGGACATTATATAGAAGAATGTGAACTTTGTGGATTCTAAGAGCAGAAAAAGGATGAACTAATTGAGAAAGTAAATTGAAGCTGAGTATCAAAAAGAATTTCATGTTAATAAGTTATTAAACAGTGCAAGAGTCTGCTTGAGTAATGGTGAGCTACCTTCTGCTAGAAGTTTTCAAATGCTTAGTTAAATGGCCTCCTGTCTAGGATAATTGAATAAATTTCTGTAATAGACAGAACTCCAGTAAGAGCAAAAGAAGGAACAAGCTTTCAGCTTTTTCTGCTACTTTGCTAAAAACCAGGCATCTTGAGTCCAAGGCCAGGTAATTAATTTGGAGAGGCCTACTGTAAGCTTCACCTGGCCTATTACCAAATTGCATTCTAGCTAGAAGAGCTACAACCACACAATAGGAATATTTTTTTAAATAGAGTTTATTAGAAAAGACAAAGAAAGATATGAACATAAGTGGATATTTGGCTATAAGAAAAGTAAGTTGCAAACATGGAAAAATGATCAGAAAGTAATAGGTAGCATATAATTAGGCTTCAGAAAAAAGATAAACTTTGAAGGAAATTGGGTGCTTGCCTTGGACACAAGCAAATAAAATGAAATCCTGACACCATGGTATTTACTTACTATACATTTAATATTCCTAAAGGTCTATGTGTGTTACAGTTCCTATTTCCTGACAAATTTCATCACAACATGGAGGAGATCTATAGTCTGTTATTTTCCTTCTCCAACAAGCGAATCCAACTTCATACCTTGTAAAGTACTCCTTTGCTATTTAATTTCAAGGAGGGGAAATTGTTGTTGTTCAGAGGTTTGATTAACCAACTTCCCTTTTTCTTGCCTTTTAGAGTTAGATGGAATTGGTCTATAGGTGTAATGGTCTGTGAGAATGTCTTTGAGAGACAGGAGGAAAAGCCTCAGACTAGACAATTGTCAGATAAGAGGCAGCTGTGACCACAGAAGGAATGGAGTAGAAGGGTTAGAAGAGACCCTCCCTAGTTTCTGGGACTGTAAAGGCAGGGGAGGGAGAGATGCATTTTCAAACTTGCAAGATTCTGTTAACGTAACCTTACAATAAAGTGAGAGTAAGTATTTCTGGATGGGCCTTTTGCCTGGACTACCTTGCAAGGCTGGCAATGGGGTATGTTATGCTTGAATGGGAATCATTGCTAGAAGTACTCCTTCCATTACAGAGATGGTCTTTTGTGTTTCAAATACGGATACAATATAGAGTATATTTACCCATTACCATTTGAGCATTATTTCTAGATACTCTGAAACTGGTAATAATGTCATCTAACCAATTTGCATGGAAAAATTCATGTTGTGACAACTCCCTAAGCAATAAACAGTGCACCAAGTTATTTTCAGAGGCAATTGCAGCATTTCTGTTGGGATATTTATTTTTTGTGTCTATCCCAACAGGGACTGAACTTGGAACTTTCTGCATGCAAAAGCACACACTGTCATTAAGCACCTCTTTCTTCTCTTAGTGTGCTTTGATATACAGGCTGAAACTGTATTGTGAATTGGTACATTACAATCCATTCAGATGAGTACAGCATAAAGCTGAAAATGAATTTTAAAAATTCAAAATGTTATGTCATGTTTTGCAGTTGTTAGTTAGATTCATGAAAGCCATCTCCACAATACTGCATTTGCCCAACTGAAAGATAAGTCCACCATCCTCTGGCAAATAATTACCTATGAATTGCTAGGTGAGGTCATCTTACATTCCATGAGAAGAAAATACCGATGTAGATTCAGTGCTGCAAATGCTTTGGAAGATAAGTTTGAAAATCTATCCCTTGTTGCTTGCCTGGTGAATTTCACTCTGTTTATACTGTCCAGGTACAATGTCAAATGGTTGATAAATTGAAGCTCCTTGAAAAAAAAGTGTAAATGAGAATAAACAATGCTTTAAATACTCTGTTTAAAGTCTACATTGTTCTTAGATAATTCCATGTTTGCATTCTTCAAATTATTTACAGTGGGATTCTGCATTCTAATCTGAACTGGAAAATGTTTTCCTTTCATTAAAAGGAGAATATTTAAGCAGAATGTAAATCTTTAACAAAATGTTCCAGGTTAAATGTTTAAACCATCAATAATTGATCCAAGAGAGTAAAATTATCTACTGATTTTTTCAATCCATTTTTGCTAATTCTCATTTTCTTTAATTTTTCTTATTGTCCAGAAAAAATCCTCATTTCTTTTTTCAATGGTTCCACCAGATTCTGCTTAGAATTTGACTTTTTTTAATTATATATGTTTTAGGTATTTTTATTAGCTGGAAGGAAACGGAAAAAGAGCAAAACCTCAAATTACCTCATCTCCATTGACCCAACAGACCTGTCACGAGGAGGAGAGAGTTTCATTGGAAAATTAAGGTAAACATCTACTTCTAAAATGTATGCTTAAGTGAAATGGTTTGAGATTTAAAGCAATTCAAACCTCTTAATGTTTGTAGACTTTCATAGTCTCTGTATGTAGGTAAAAGGGAATAAGTTCCATACTCACTAGCATTGATGATATTGCCTAGTTGGGTAACGAGACATCTGTAAGCAAATAACCAAGCTCAGATAACACCAAGCAGACTTGAATTTTCCCAGTTTTAGTTCATACCCTTGTTATACAACATCTAATAACTTGGAAAATGGATACATTTAATCTCAAAAAGAGAAGATTCAGGGAAGAGGTGGGAGGTTTTATGACTTGTGTACTTTAACACTCAGAATCCCTGAGCCAGCATGACTGGCTCAGGAATTCTGGAAGTTGAAGTCCACAAGTCATAACAGGGCCATGGTTTCTTACTCCTGGTTTAGGGGAAACACAATTCCAGCCTTCATGATAATAAATAAAGTACCACATTTAGTACTGGACAGTGATTACTCTTTTACTTCAATAATAGGTCGAATCTCATGGGGACTAAGTTTACAGTTTATGATAATGGAGTTAACCCAGTGAAAACAGCATCGAGTTTGGAGGCAAGTAATCTACGCCAGGAGTTAGCTGCTATTTGCTATGTAAGTATTTTGCTATGCAAAAAAGCAGACATGTATGAGTAGAATAAATAACAATTGTTGGAATCAGTATTAAAATACTTCAACATGTTTATAATTCCAAAATACATAATACATGGACTCTACGTAAAGAATAGTTACTGCATGCATATGCAATTTGCATCAGGGGTTTACAGCTTCACACATACAGGTGAAACTCAAAAAATTAGAATATCGTGCAAAAGTTCATTTATTTCCGTAATGCAACTAAAAAAGGTGAAACTAATATATGAGATAGACTCATTACATGCAAAACAAGATAGTTCAAGCCGTGATTTGTCATAATTGTGATGATTAAGTAGCATTACAGAAATAAATAAACATTTGCACGATATTCTAATTTTTTGAGTTTCACCTGTATATATGAGGGATATATTAGTACCATGACAGCATAAACTTTGCATTAGAATTGGACATTATAAGATTCATCTAATATTATAAAACGGCATTCTGGTATTATTCTCATTTTAATTTCCAACTTTCATTTTTTCCTGTTATGTTTTTTATACTATGGATAGGAATTGCATTTATTTATCTGTATGCTACTCTTATGTACTTCTCCCGTGAAAGAACAAAATATAATTTCTTTTAAAAAGAGGCCGTAGAACAATCATTCTTACAAAATAAGAGGATGTCCAAGGGGCCTGTGCAATAGTAAAGGAATTATTTTCATTCAGGATGATGGATATCTTGGAAAAAGTCCAATCCCAACTTGGAATTGCTGGGGCAAAGCAACATCTAGACTGATCCGGTTGGTTTATTCCTGTGCCAAGTAATTTTTTTTTTTAAATTACATTTATATGCCGCCCTTCTCCGAAGACTCAGGGTGGCTTACAATTTTTTGGGAAACAACCCAGTGTGCTCAGCAATAGCCTTCATTCCATTGTATATGCCTGCTTATTACTAAGCGGCATTTTTACAAGGTCAGCTAATTGCCCCAACAATCTTGGGTCCTCAATTTACCTACCCCGAGAGGGGTAGGTAATGTACATATGATATGTATCCCCTCTGCTGTTCTCATTTCCAGGAATACAGAGCATGAGTACCACCATGAATGAAAAATAGATTAAGCATCTACTTGCTTTCTATATTAGCCTGGCAGCATGATGATACTATTTAACATGGCATTGTATGAAGCATAGTTCAGTTTTAGCCAAAACAATGAATAAAAGGCTAAGAAATACTGTGAAATTAACCATTCAGTCACTTGTGCAATAGGCTCTTCTCCTTCAGCTGCATGGACTTGGCATTGTTCAACAAGGGTTCTTAGTATTATTTATGGAGAGACTTTTGAAGTCACCATCTGTAAAACATCTACAGTTTACAGTGCCAATGAATTGGATTTATTAATACTGGTTTTACGCCCAGTGTAATTAAAAAATGGTAAATATACCCATTGATTCATGAAGATGACTGGATGAGTCATTTAGCTACAACCAACATTCTAGGAATTTTCTATCCTGGAGTGACTTTTCCCACTGGAGCAAGAATGATTCACTGATGTTTTAGATGCATGTGATCATAAAAATATAAAAAGAATTAACATACATTCTAGGGAAAGTCCCTGTCAATAAAATTCTTACAAAATCTTCTTTAACCACATTTCTTGAAAAGGAGAAGTAATTAAGTAACAAGAGTTTAACTCTGAATTTATTTCTTGATTTGCTAGGCTGGGGTCTTCATAAATTTCTTGTTAACTTGAGGGACAGGAGAAGTGACTAAGCTTGTTCTTGATAATGGAGGAATATCTAGATGTCCTGAGCCAGCATTGTTCAGTCCTGCAAAGTCCAGAAATGTTTTAAATGACATTTTCTTAAAATAAAATTTAGTGTTTATGTTGACTTTAGAAGCCAGGGGGAAGCATTCTTGACATAATACATCACCTTCTTTATTCTTTAAAATGCCTGAAGTGTTTTCTAATATAATGGCAAAGGTGCCAAATTAATACTAGAATGATTCAAGATTACAGTATGGAAACTCAAAATTCAAGACCATCTTCCACCACAAAACTCACAAGGTGAATTTCAGCCAGTCACTCTCTCTAAGCCAAGCTACCTCAAAGAGTTGCTGTGGGAAGAAAATGAAGGAAGCAAATAAAATAAACCACATCCTCCATCTCCAGTCTGGCAAAAGCTAAAAGAAAATTAAGATTCTTTGCTACAGATAATCCTTTAAGGTGGTTTAAGATATTTCCTTTTCCTCAAAATATTCAGGACAATCCAATCTTAGTGAAGAGTAATAGAAATGAAGAACTACCAAAATAAAGCAACTTGTATACTTTTTTAGGTCACATATTTTAGGGTTGCTTGGTATCAGGAAGGTTTCTAAAAATATTCCTGGATACATTGGAGAAAAACCTCGATATAGATTATTTTTAAACCATGCTCAATTGGAGTGACACAGGTTCAAGAGAAGCACAAAAGCACAGGACCCTGGACATGTGGTTTTTGTTATCTCTCTCTTGAAGAGTTGAGGAGATGTTTTATTTTTAAAAAACATATAAAATTGATAGTGTAAAGTTCTGTATTCTGTTTTATTACTATATACTATTACAATGATAATAACTACCAAGAGAACTACTATATTCTATACTATTACTATTGAATATACTGTACCCTGTACCTATTATCTATATATCATGCTCTATGGCAGTGATGGCGAATCTATGGCAGAGCCCTCTCTGTGGGAACGTGAGCCATCACCCCAGCTCAGCTCTGCCATGCATACATGCGCATCTCCCGCCAGCCAGCTGGTCTTCAGGTCTCTGCCGCGCATGTGTAGAGGGTGGGGCATATGCATGGGAGTGGGGCACATGCGCAGGAGATATGTACACATGCACAGGGGATGCATGCACATTGCATTTTGGGGATGCATGTGCTTTGGACACTTAGTGCCAAAAAGGTTAGCCATCACTGCTCTATAGCATTACTACATGCATCAATATTCCTTTCTTAAACCTGTTCTGTTTTGTCTCTGAGATTCCTTTTACTGGCCAGCATGTAGAGCTGTTGCATCTTTTTTATATTGTGCTTTGTGTTGCTGGGCTGCTGTACTCCACCCCCCCAATCTTTTGGGCCACCAACTTCTTTTGAATGAAAAACAGTCCTTTAATTTGGCTGCTGTGCTTGGTTTGCTGGTGGCTTTAGAACACATGTCTCCTCTCACACCTGTGTCAAAGTTGCAGCTTTTTTTGGCAACTCTGCCACCCTAATGCTGGTGAGAAAGCTCAAATGAGAGGGAAAGGAGGAAGCACTTTTTTTCAAGCAACTTGCTTTTGCTCACAAAAAGACAATAAATTCCAATATTCTTTTTAAAAGATGGTACTATACAGTAATGGCACTGGTAGTAAGAAAAACTGCATTATGCATTTTAATAAAACCTTTTCCTATTCGTATAGAAAGTTTCCAATGTTCATCCCATCTTTACAAATTATTCTATTGTAATACTCATTAAGGGTTGAATTGTTGATTAAATCCTAGATGCAGAGACTTTTCTCATATGTTATTTAAGTAAAAGCAAACTAAGCAATGATTTTTGCTTTCATTTCTGGTTGCAATTGGTCATTAATATAGCTGCCACGGCACCTAATGGTCACTGTCAAAACTGCAGTGGCGGAGAAATTCTAAACAGATCATTAGAAATACAATCGCATTTGGAAGGAGAAACCATCTGTTGTTGATCTCTTGGCCATTTAAATACAGATCAGTTTCATAAAACTGTTATTTGGAGCTCAGCTCACGATTAACCAACTGGCTACAATGCTTTTAATTTTCTGTTGAAAAGAGTGTAATAACAAAAATAAGCAGATGGATTTTGCAGTCCTGACACATTCAAATCTGCTTCTGATAAGCAGTAAGCAGAATCTGAACACTAACTGCCAGTTGATAGAGGAGGAAATTATGGAACGAAATGTACCCTGCCTAGACTCCTTTACTACTCTCAGTAGTAAATGAAGAAAGAAACATGAATCCTTCCCCTACATCTCTCTCCTCTTATTTTGTCACACATTTTTCAATATGGGTGCTCTTCTAAGATATAAAATTAGGTAGCTAAGGGCCGAGCCCATCTCTCCTATAGCAACAGTATGAAGGCGTCCACTATTTCTCAACTTTGGCTGATAGATTAGATTTTAATTTCCAGAACACTCACATGGTCTCCTTACTTAGAGAGCATCAGGCTGAGGAACAATGCTTTAAAGTGACTTACTTTACTAGATTACCATGGTAATGAATGATCAAAGCACTATATAAATGTTTAAAGTGCTAAAATATGTTGTTGATACTGCTGCTGTTAAAAATAAATCATTAATCACACAACAAAAGTGTAGCCAGTACCAAATTATGTGCATGTCCTTCCTTCCTTCCTTCCTTCCTTCCTTCCTTCCTTCCTTCCTTCCTTCCTTCCTTCCTCCTCCCTCCCTCCCTCCCTCCCTCCCTCCCTCCCTCCCTCTTAGATAAAAGTCTATTGTATTTTCAGTATTTATCTTATTGTCTTAATACAGGAAACAAATGTTTTGGGGTTTAAGGGTCCTCGTAAAATGAGTGTCATCATACCTGGAATGAATATGGACCATGAGAGAGTTTCTATCAGACCACGGAATGTAAGTCAGTCACCATTATCCCAAACACCATAAACTAGCTCAACCAAGCTTAAGGATACAGTTACATGTCAGTCCTGGGAGACATCTTAGCATCAGTCTAAGTGTAAGGAGCAAGGAGAGGCCCTTCTTCTCTCCTAGTTACACTGGTAATATAAGTGAACAGATTGTGTTCAGCATTGGTTGCTGCAAGGAGCCTTCACATGTTATGGATGCTTCTATCTGATTTGAAGCACTCAACTATCCAGAGCTGTGGATAATATGATGCACTCATCCATACAACAAAGCTCTCTTGCCAGCAGTCATGCAGTAACTAATAGAAGATCTTCTCTTCTAACACCAGAGTAATGACTTGCTACAAGGAACTGTTTACTGCTACTTGAATTCTGCACTGAAGCTATGAAGGTCTTTCATGAACTGAGTAGTAAAGCAAATACTTTCTTAACAAATATGGAAAATATGTTGACATATTTGTATCTTTATTGGGGACTGTGTCATTGAAGTCATTTGCATTCTTTCAATTTTATATTTTTGCCTCAGCCTGAGATTATGTGTGTGTGTGTATTTCTTATTCTTCCTCGACACTGGCAAAATAATAGGTGCCACTGCCTCCCGTTAAAACCAATACAAATGCTTAGAGTATATGTGTGTGTGATGATTTACTACTGGGTCACCTGCAAGTCTGTTATATCCATTTGCTATGCCATATAGAAGGTCCCAAATGCAATCCAAAGCTTGCCCCTCTAGAAATATGAACTTCTACAACAGGATCTGGGAAGTATTTGGGCATGCCTGTGATTTCCTTGGCAAGTTTTAATTTTTCTTCTCTGTGTATGTATATGCATGGCTCATCTGTTTATCAAAACATACCTGATCCCAAACTAGTTTATACCACTTTACTATATAAGCCTAGAATGTAACAGAGTTAGTGTTAGTGTTTGCTAGTTGATCTCAGTATGTTCCCCAATGACAAATGGAGTTAGAATAATATGCAGGTTCTGACAATCTAAACAGTTGATTTGGGAGGGCCAGGGATTTTATTTTAGGAAGATTTTGAACACTGGAATGGGAAATTGGTATATATACAAAGAGCAGAAGATAGCTTCTGGCTAAATTCAAACTTCTATCCGTGATTCTGATAGGAACATGAAACACTCCTCTCAAGATGGCAAAACAAAAACACAGAGAGTGTCATTGAGCTGCACAACAAAACTCCAGTCTGGAATGATGATACTCAGTCTTATGTTTTAAATTTCCATGGTCGTGTAACACAGGCCTCAGTGAAAAACTTCCAAATTATTCACGACAATGATCGTAAGTATGACTTCTCTAGTTAAACTTGTTGGAACACAGATTGCTTTTCTGAAATCTAATGAGATCCTCTGTACAATGATACTAAAGATATGTTAGGTTTCCTCAAACCAAAATTCATGTTGTATTTCTCTTACTGCAGTTTCCTGTTCTCAGATGTTGATTGCATACCATTGAATAGGGCAATTCGGATGGTTGTCATTCATTCATTTTGATATTTTGATGAAGCTTTTGACAAGGGTGAAATCTAGGGCAATCTTTTCTAATAAGAGTTCCCAACTATTTTCAGGTCTCATATCTATTCTCTGACTTGAATGTAGTCCATCTACTGTACGCTCAAGGACTTTGGGTTGAGCTTGCAGAGGCAAAGGGTAAAATGAAATAAAATAGAATATCTAAGTCACCAATAGCTAGTTCTCAGGTAGCACATAAACAGCTTCTAATTTAGTTGAAGAGTGCCACCCTATTGCATAACACCTGCCACATAACACCTTAGACATAACAACTTGTTGATAAGAAATACATAAAAGTTGAAATAGTGGATGTGGCAGTATTTATTTATGTATCAAATGTTTTAACTGCTCATCATCCTCACAGAGAGGCTCTGGGTGGTGTACAGTTTAATCACCTGCAGATAGCAGAATAAAAGAGGAAGAATTGGAGATGATACAAAGTCCTGCAGACAGAAATAGAATGACTGTGGCAAAAGAAAGCAAAGGTAGCATCAATAGTAATAGGCACCTTGGGTTGGAGCATCACTTGAACATTATCACCCGTGATAAAACGACCATCAGTCAATTGCAAAAGGCAGCTTTACTCAAAACAGCTTGCATCCTGCAACATTACATTTAAGACCATCAAACATCCACATCTGTCTATCCCAGATCATTGGGAAGGACTTGATAGGTGGATAAAAATGCCAAATCCAGTCTGAACATCTAGCTGTGAGATAAACCATAATATCATAATTATTTTTGAGAGAGGTGAAATCTTTATAATGGAGGCATAGTTTCTGGTGGGATACATATTTTTTTTAAATTTGCCTCTTTAATTCAATATATAAAGATATCCTAATGCCCATGGTTATCAGATGTAGTTTTGAGCCTATCATTTAATGTGGGGTGGGCAGATGGTGTGCCTTCACCATTTTAACTTGTGCTGGAAGAAACATCATCAATCTGGTGAAAGCCCCCCTCCCCCCCGAAATGCCTGCTTAGGAAGTAGTCCTTCTCTTCATCACCGGTTCATTCACCACATCCTAACTTTGCTGTAAGCGTTTGCTGGCAGGCTTCGATTTTGTCCTTTCAGCAGTGGGTTCGCACAGCATGTTGGGAAGCAACTATTTGGGGGAATCTGCCGGCTTAACAATATGGAAGCTGAAGTGGGAGGAAGAAGGGTAGCTTGCTGAGTCTTTTCCAGTCACTGCAGCTGTCTTCTGATTTTGTTCTATTCATCCCACCAGCATTTTTGGATCCTTTTCTGTTTCCTGACTTATAAATAATGTCATTTATAAGGACATCCGTGCCATGTGCGGAAGTGCCGGATACTACACAGCTGGGAAACATTTATTCTTTTTTTTTAATTGGAACATTTTTTTATATCTATTTTAAAACATTCAGGAAACAAAATAAATGAACTACATAAAACAAAACAAAAAAAATAGTAAATATGCAGACTTTACAGATTGTTATAGTATTTAAAATTAAACATTTTATTGATGAAACAATTCATTTTATTGACAAAATAATTTAAAGTAGACTGATAATATCTTAAGATATAATTGATGATCACTAATAAAAGTTAGATTTATAAAGAGATCACTATTATTTATTCCTAAAACAGATGCACTTGATCCGGTGAACATGAAAATATTTTTTTAAAAATCAGGAAAAGTAATATAAATCCTAAATTCCCTACTATTATACCTGGTGATTAAAATATAAGCATTAAAATCACATGTTTATTATCCTTACATCAAATATTTTCCCTTAAACATTGTCTAAGTATCTGAGTTGGCCTAGTTGCATGATTTGTAATATATAGGCAAAGCCCTACTTGCTTAATTTTAGTCAAACTTCAGTTCTGAATGTACACTTTTAATTTTGCTATGGCTTCATATTCCCCAGCTGCTCAGCATTTCATTGCTTTCTGAAGAACATTGTGTCCTAGTTTAGATTTCAGCTAATCTAAGGAGATAGGCGTTACTTCTTTTTTTTCTAATTATACAGCTTGGTTTAGTACTGTCCACATAATCTAAAACGTGTTAAACACCAAATTGATATATCTTTATGTTTCTTTATTCTTTCAGCTGATTACATAGTGATGCAGTTTGGCCGTGTGGCAGAAGATATTTTTACAATGGATTATAATTATCCTATGTGTGCAGTACAAGCCTTTGCTATTGCCCTGTCCAGTTTTGACAGCAAGCTAGCTTGTGAGTGAACAAGTTATGCCTAAACTTCACTGCAGCCAAAACCATGTGCCACTGGAAGAAGAAAACATACATTCCATATTTTCTCTGGTGTCATCAGTGGTCACGTATCCTTATGAGGCAGGTAAAATTTGTTTTCTGAAGGACCAATCTTTTTGATGAAGAGAAAATATTTTAAAAATTCAAGACTTTCAGGAATGTTTTTCCGCTTATTCTCTATTTTTCTGGAAGTGGCATCATAGCTCTATAAATAGAAGTCCTATCTTAATGTCCTCAGTTCTGTTATAAATGCACATAATTTTGGCTTAAGTAAAAACACCATTGGGATCAATGATGTCTTTTTTTAAAAATCCATAAAAGCTATCATGACACAGATCTAGTTTTGGATTTGACATATTTGGAGGCTGTCAGCATACCTCAAGATTTCATTCACACTTCTGAGGATTTTGTGTCACTCATCTTAAACATAAGACCATGAGAAAGATGCAAACTATTTTCAAGAAAGAAGCAAGGTAGCATTTACTCTCAAAGCCAAGACTGAAATTGATTTGCGATACTGTTTTATGTGGGAAGAAATCTGACAAATTTTTAATCCTGATGGGGAATGGAATGGGGGCGGGGGGCAGAGGGAGATCGGAAGCACAAGTTAATATTGCACAACTCACTTGTACTCCAAGGTGTCATTTTATAGATTGTGTTTTAAGTCTCACTTTCCGATGTCAGTTCACTCTTGTTTTTAAGAAGGGAAGTTTGATTATGTGAGGTCAGCAAATGGATGGGAGAAATGATGCTGAATCATTATAGTAACTAAAAATTGGGGAATATTCTAAAAGAAAAAAATAAGTGCTTCAACATGTATGATGTCTCAGGTCCCATGTGTGGCATGTTCTGTCCAAGAAAGTTTTCTGTCTTTTACCCTGGAGAATTGCTGCCCTTTGGGTAGACATGATTGGACTAAAAAATTGAAGGGCTGACACTGAACAAAGTGTATGCATCTGCTGTAAATGAATTGAATGACATCTAATTATTCTTTGAATAAACCTGTTGATAGAGCTGCCTCTTTTAAGAAATTGTTTAGAAGATAACTGGAACTAATAGCGAAAGGTATTTGCTCTTTCTCTGCCCCAATTGAGGTAGTCCTTGACCTACAGCCATTCGTTTAGTGACCATTCGAAGATAAGAAGACTTATGACCAGTCCTTGCACTTAGGACACTGCAGCATCTCCAGAGTCACGTGATAAAAATTTGGGTGCTTGGCAACTATATTTATGACAGTTGCGTTGTCCCAGGGTCATGTGATTGCCATTTTCCACCTTCCCAGTTGGCTTCTGGCAAGCAAAATCAGTGGGGAAACCTGGATTTGCTTAACAACCACATGATTCACTGAACAATTGCAGTGATTTGCTTAGCAACTACAGCAAGAAAGATCATAAAATTGGGCACCAGCTTAGTTAGCAATGGCAATTCCTTATCCCAATTATGGTTGTAAATCGGGGACCACCTATACTGAAAGTTACATGCAGAGAAAGCTTCCAAAAAGATAAATTCATTGCAATGCCTTCTTGATTTTAAACAGATGGGTGGAATCAGAGCTTTTATTTTATTGGTGCCTTGTCCCAAAACAAAGGAACAGTCCACCAGGGTACCCCTATTCAAAATAATATTAGTTAGCAAAAGATAATATTACATAGATAGCAATTTCTACAGCCCCCAATTATACGGCCTTCACTATTGCAGAGGCTCCATTAAATTTTGGATATGGTGGGCCTAATGGAATCACTTGGAGAGATAGAATCAGTAAAGATGAGCTTGTCTCTTCATCTCTTCAGCCAGAAGAAAATCTCTGCTGGATCAAACTATTCCTGCTAATAGAGGGAGATGCTTCTATCTATAGAAGACTTTTTCTGGATATAACTATGTATGCATGTTTGTGCCTTTTTACTAACAAATCATTATATTTCAAAATGCAAGATCTGGCTTATCTCATTTTCATGGGTTTTTTTTTAAACATTAAATGTACTAAAAATTTGAAATCAGACTCATCTTTGAAGGGGATCTGAACATTTAGCATTAGTTTTGTGGTCGTTTCCCACAATATGATATTGAATGTGACTGGTATACATAGAATAGTATATACCAAGACTCAGCAGTACCAGATTTTAGGAGGGCAGCATACTTTTTTGGCTTACATCTTCACTGGATTCTACAAGGGCTGTTGGGGTAATTTTAGCAGGTTTGCCTTTCTGTGACTTACTAAGGACAATGTGCCGGTGCATCCAGTGCTGATTATGATTTTGCTGATGCTTATATCGCATTGAAATGCAGGTGGTTCATCTGTGAATCTCCTTTTGTTTTAGATAATTAACAGTCCTCTTGTAGTATGTGAACAACTCTATGCAAAAATGCAATCTGTTTGGTATGCTTTGAAATTGCCATTCTCCCAAGTCAAAGAACATTGATGACAAAGATGAAGTGATCACTCTGTCAGTTGGAGAAAAACCTAAAAGAAAGCCAATTCATCTATCAGCACAACAATTTTTGTATAATAACACACTTTGTGATGAAAAGACCTGTAAGTTAGAGAATTGAGTAGTTACAGAATATGGAATACATGAAGATCCATTCCCAGATTTTGCAGCAATCTTTTCCTTAGGTATGTTCTCAAAATTAGATTTATTTAAACTAAGGCTGCCAATTGGACAACTTATTTGAGGATAAGCCCCTTTGCAGTTAATATCATTTGTTCTGAGTAATGCATTAGAATTGCTCCTTCGGAAGTGTATTTAAAGCTGTGGCCTCAAATTTTTTGACTTGGTTATTAAAAATATTCTTGTCAGTATATTAGCATATATTTGGGCTATGTAACATTTAAGCTCCTTGAAATCAAACAGACTTCCTTTAGCTAAGATTTAGTCATTTTTATCTTAATGGCTCAATTTTAAATCTGATGAAGCCTAGATCTAGTTTGTTATATGATATAAAAATAAAATTCAGTTGTTTGGCTTACATTCATCCAAGATTGAAAAGGGTTCACAAGGAGGAATGCTTGTCTCTATCTGGACTTTTAATTTTATGCTGTTACAGTTTTCTCTTGGTGAATCCTTGCAAATTGAGATAAGGAACTTTTAATGAATAAGATTTCAAAGTATTGCTTTTTTTTTCTTTGATTGGACACTTTTGGAAAAAAGATAGTTTCAATGATCCTATCTACCCATTATTGGTAATGGGTACCCTTTTGAGCCAGTCTATCTGCAGTGATCTAGATGGGAGGAGATGCAATCTTGTGATTGTGAGTTACGTATTTTCTTTTCAGTGGTTTTTTTACCCTGAAGAAGCATTGTAATGGTGACATTATTTGGGGAGCAGGTTGGATGGTTTTCAGAGTTGGGAAGTTGTTTTGGGGTAGGGTTGGAAAATTTAGCATATTTGTTGTCCTTTCTTTGTGGGTTTTTATTTCAAGGTATGAACATAGAGGTGAGTTAAACAATAGTAGAAATAATAATTTTTCAGTACACAGATATGTATGTGTGTAGAGCAGCTTACTTACTGTTGTAACTGCTTTGGCTAAAAAATGTCAGAAGCAAGCTCAGCAATCTTTATTTTCTGATTTGTACCTTGAAACAATTTGGATTAATCTTAAAGAAATGCATTTCCTCCCCAAATGATAAGAAAACTCACATTGGGAATGGAAAACTATTTTCTATACTTTTCCAACTCCCTATATACTCCATCGTGTCAATCATTAGACAATCTTAAAGCAGTGATGATGATGTTTGGGGGCAAGACAAGCAAGAGGGCACAGTAGCAATAGGGATCTAAAGGGAGAGGAGGACAAAAGATGAAATGAGCATCTTAATTGAGGATACAAACTGCCAATTTTTTTTACATGTTTTGTATATGCATGTATGGAAAGGATGGAGCTTGTGTTGTTACTTTGTGAAAGGGCCTTGGTGGCTCAGGCTGTTAAATGCCTGCACTTAAGATCCAGCTGCCTGCAATTAGTGCAGGCTCGAATCACCAGGCTCAAGGTTGACTCAGTCCATCCTCTCGGGTAGGTAAATTGAGGACCAAGATTGTTGGGGGCAATAAGCTAACTTTGTAAAATGCCGCTTAGTAATAAGCAGGCATATACAATGGAATGAAGGCTATTGCTGAGCGCACTGGGTTGTATCCCAAAATTGTAAGCCACCCTGAGTCTTGGGAGAAGGCATATAAATGTAATTAAAAAAAAAGTTGTTTGTTCATTCTGATAAAACCTTCAGATTCCATGGGCCACCTCTTTAGGGCAACTAGGAATAAAAGTGTGCATGGTATAAAAGTGGATGGAATTCAATGTTCTCACCAACCCACTACCTCCTGGCAGTTAAGGTCAGGCCACTTCATTGATTAGTCTTTAATTCAGCACAGCAAATATTTCTTTAAGCAACATACCGACTTATATGTAACAAAGTTTACCCTCATAGATTGTAGTGCAGAACATTGACTAACGTGATTTTAAAACATGGACTAAATGTTAATGGTATGCAATTCATCAGATGACTAATGGCTTGCTAGAATATCAATCTATGACCCACTTGTGAACTTTGAAACTGGATCTTAATATTCTTAATCGATAAAGGAGAATTTTTAATATATTTAATATTCTCCTTTATTGAATCTTAATCATTTTGCAAAATGAGATATTGGATTATAAGGACCCTGAATCTGAGCCGGCCAAGCTTGCTTAATGTTTCTATAAAAACATTTCTAGAGCTTTCAGAGCCGATTCTTTTTTCTTATCTTAAAGTGCATTAGCTGGATGATCACTCTTTACAAGACAAGACAACTAGGGTAGATAATTTTGTTTGCTATATACTCAAGAGAATTACTAGATAGACATTTGTAGAAATCATTCTCTACTATGAAAAGCCTCCCATTAATAAAGCTTTATGGGCTTTATGAATATATGGATTCTGATTGTCCCACCCATGAGCCCTATTAATGAGCACTTCTCCTATTGGTGAAGCTTTCCATGAGGGTTGGGAAACTGAGAACAACACGTGTAAAAATTCCAAGCAGTTTTTATTGCATGTTCTCCCATAGACAAAATCTTGTCGGACCAAAGCAGACTCTGCATAACTATCTGATAAATGCTGAGAAAAAATTGGGAGGATCCCTCCTGTGTAACTTTCCGCAGATTCAGGGTTGATGCTTCTCTTTACTTCTTCCTCTTGTATCTCAGCCAGATTCCACCACAGTTAAGATGGTTCCATCTGCTACAATGTACAGTAGAATCTCTGGTCACGACCATAATTCTTTTAATAACTTTGGTGATTTCTTCGTCTTCTAATGTTTTGCCTTCAGGAATTTCTGAGTCAGGGGTCGTGTTTGATCGCCACCCGAGTATGTGTTGTGACCAGGTTCAAAATTTTGTGAATTTTTGGTCAGAACCTGATTTGGTTGTGGTCAGAAGCATTCTTGACCAGGGGTCTACTGTACTAGAAGTTGTTGTGTCTAAAAATATGTATATTTTTAATAAAAATTCTGAAATGAAAACAATTGAATAGTCACAATACAATAATGTCCATATTGTATTAATGGTTTCTAGTTGAAGTGTAGTACCTTCTTAGGTAGCAAACAACAATGTTGATTACTTTCCCAATATTTTGCTTCACTTCATGAAAAAGCTACATTTTCATCCCCATTAAAAGTCTTTGAGAGACTCCCAAGGTCAGCAACCAAATAGTAGCAGTCATCCAATTTGATCTGAGCTTTTGGAAGTCTATTGAAAAATACTGTAGGACATCAGTAATATTTTGAAAAATGTCTTTAATGTGAACAGGGAAAAGAGCTGTGAAAGAGTTAAGCAAGAAGACACAAATATTTTTGGATGCTCAGAGCGTACCTATATGGATTTGTAAATATTTCCACGTGATTTTGTAATTTTTTATCTTCCTTGGCACTAATTTTAGGAATTAAAGTTGGTGTAGTGTTTCATTTTTGCCTATTACTGAAAATGAGAAGTGAAATGGATGTTCTCCACAATGTTAGAAGCACTTTTGTTAAGGAATTATGTTTGGTCACGGCAAGAAGCAGAGTGCAATGAATAAAGCCTACAGTGTAATTTCACTTCTTCTCCACACTGTTCAAACTCTGCCAGAGTTCCATATATTATGTAGAACTGGAATAAAGCACATCAAGAAGGTTAGCCAGAAATGCTCTATACTTTTTGGGTTAGAATAATTTGTTATCTTTGCTTAGCTCTCTTTGTAGACATGTAATATTCAAGCTGCAGAAATACCAAGGTGTTTGTGTAAATGTCAGGATATGAAAGATTAAGAAGGCGAGCGCTGCACATCAGAATGAAAATGAAAAGCAAATAAATTAAAACCAGCTTGTAAAACACATGAGAAATTATATTACATTTCCCTTTCTGATAGTGTTCTAAGAATTATTGTTTGATAAAGTTTATGCTGCAACTTGTTCATACCTTTTTCTTGAATCTTGAGACTGCCATTCTAACCAAAGAGAAAAACCTACAGGATACTCTTAATATTCTCTTAGTTCGAGAAATTATTCCTACAACTGCATTGATAGTCTAGTTCTGCTTTGTCAGGAAAATCTGTCCCAGAGAACAAGATAGCATTTCTTGTTCCAGATACTGTTTTCAAAGAAAAAGTCAAAATTCAGATTGGTACTTACCAAAGAGACATTCCCAATACAGTTCTCTGTTTATTTTTAAGAGGTAAGCCTCTCTAATGCAACATGGTTTAGACCTCAACAGAAGCCAGAGATTTGGTTTAAACATCACTTAAAACCCAAAGTGAACAAATGATATCATGGTTTAGTGCTATTAATTGACTCCAGTGTTGCAGGACCTGGCATGCCAGGGGAAGTTGCCATTCAACCAGCATACCCCTGATGTGAGGTGAATCAATACTCTGCTCAAAGCAGGCATATTTGAAGCTAAAGATAA